>QANT01000395.1:0-57715 GCA_003254885.1 Purshia tridentata
GGTTATTATTTTATTAAAATAATAGTCCACGTGTCATTATATAATATAATTGATATTAACTTATTTGTGATACTAGACTCTCGGTACGTGTTCTGCATATGTTCATTTAAAATGTTATTATGTGATTTTTTTATATTTTTATATTTTAATAAATTATCCTTACTTTTTTCACTTTTTAAGGTAGTGAGGTGTTTTCTATTTTAAAAACATATTTTAACTTTTAAATTTTACAATTATATCTCTACTTATTAAGTTGAATTAAAAATATTTATGAGAATTTAAAATTTGGTGAAGTCTGTCTCCTAATTTTATAATAGTGAGGATAATGATATTTAGAAAGATTGCTACGTTGCTGACATGGGCGCATAAAGTTAATGTAAATATATGAATCTCATAAACGTGGTTTTCAAGATTTATTATTTCATATTAGTCAATATATAGTGAGTAAATTGATATTATAAAATAGTACACTGACTAATATGTAATTATAAAATGTTTTATTAATTTTTTTTGGTAAATATCCTAGTTTTTTGAACAAAATTTGAAAAATGTTATGAGCTCAATTAGTTATTTTTTGATTTGGTTATTAACTCAGCAAGCTTGTTAATTACTGATTATATATATATATACATGGGACTAAATAAGATATCAAAGAATCGTGCATTTATTAGTGGAATCAAATCACAATCAGTGATCACCCTCTCTCTTTCTGAATATTATTTTGCAATTCAAAAGAATCAAGTCTTTCCTGTAATAACATTCCCGCCATTCACGGCTGCTAAGTTTGAACCTTTCCATACAAAACATTGATCGATCATATATCAAAACATTTTCAATCCAATATATACACTAACAACTTTGAGACTCACAACTCAGATCACTCGGACTGTACGTAATCATCATCAGAATCCAAGAGAGAGAGACAATGGAGGAGTACTTGAGGAAGAACTTCGACGTCGAGCCCAAACGGCCCTCCGAGGAGGCTCTCATGCGCTGGCGATCCGCCGTCGCCATCGTCAAGAACCCTCGCCGCAGGTTTCGTATGGTTGCCGATCTCGCCAAGCGCGCCGAGGCCGAAACAAAGCGCAAGAAACTCCAGGTTTTAAAAAATTTTATCTTCGCCTCCATAAATGTCTTTAATTAAGAAATCTTGATTAATCTCATTGTCTTTAATTATTTGTCATTTTTGTTCTGGTTGTTCACCTCGCTTTAACGCCCTTTAATTAGAAAACAGGATTGATATTTAAAGATTTATGTTGTTAATTACTTATAATTTGTGATTTCTTGCCTGATGATTTTCTTGGAAGCCAAACAGATATGGCATGCATGCGCTTCAGTTTTGATCAGTGTTGATTGTATATGCAACAGTATATCACTGTTCATCGATTATATTTCAAGATTTTTAAGATCATGACCCATGAGTTGGATGAATGAGTACTGAACAAAACTTTCTTCTTTTCTTTTTTTTCGTGCTTGAATTTTATTATAACAAAAAGTCAAATTCAATATGAAAGAAAAGAAAAACGATTATTAGGTTGAATTCGCTTCGGCAGCCGGGTCAAATCGATTGACACTCTACGTGTCGGTGGCTGGCGGTGGTGTTATTTTGAAGTCCATTGGCTTCACAGAATCACAGCAGTGTTTCATATTTAATAGATATTTTGTGTGCCACTTCTCTAATAAAATTTAAACCCACAAAAAATTATTTATATGGGTCTCACCTCTAATAAAGATGTCATCGGAAAAAAAATTAGTACATATGGACTAAATAGTTATATGAATAATATTTAATACTATATGAGGATAGAACGATCTTTTTTTTTTTAATCATATTCAGTTTTTAACTTTTGTGTTGTATTGATTGGCTTGGCTTTTGTGAAACTTGTCTAGCTTTAATTTGTCTTTCTTCTTGATCCGGAAAAAGGAAGTGTCCACCTTTTGGCTACCAAATATGATTTTCTGTCTATATACATTTGCTTTATAGAATTGGATATGCAGTACGTTTGATGCCATTTATTTCACCAGTTATGTTTTAAACGTCACAAGAAAAATTGAACCTTTTGGTTCAACCCCATGGTCTTTAATAAAGGGCTTCACTTCAGGGTGCTCAATCTCTTTATTACTGTTGACCAAAGGAAATAAATCTATTTATTGCTGTTTACTCCATTTACTTACTGAATAATTGCTCATGGGGGTTACTAATGTAAGCTTAATCAAACAATCAAACCCCACAAAAAAAAAAAAAAAAAAAGGTTTTTTTCTAATCTGAAGTATGGAATAGGATTTTGTAAAGCCAACCAAATTATTCATTAGATTAGGTATTTTTTGTTCAAAGGAGACCTAAGGCTTAGGGGAAAGAGGGAGTGTCGAACTCTTGTCATGGGTGTGGAGGTAAATTCTCTACTACCAGAGCTACGAGACCGAACATTGATTTAGATATTATGAAATGCAGAAGAAAATTCTGTCTGTTTTGCTGGTTTATGCTAATCCTGGAGATTCTTAGTGCAATGTGACTAAAATAAAAGAAAAATCAAACTGCCAAACAAAGTGATATACTTTGTATTTTTTTTTTTTGGCTTATTATGATTTTTTTTTATCTGTTTGGGTTGTGCCAAAACAGAATTTGTGATGTGAAGGCCTCAGTTTTATGCTTTTGCACTAGAATAACATATCTATTCTATTCTATCATATTATTATTTTTTTTTGCTACAGAATTATTTTGTTATGTACACAACATTGTTTGGTTTCTCTAGCATTGTCTCCATTTGAAAGCATTATGAATTAATAGTGTGAACAAATGAAAACAAAGGAACGTTGCTAAAGTCAGAATTTTGGACTGGAATTTCATGGCATGCAGTTCTGGAGGATCTGTGCTTCAAAGCTGAGGAAACTTCTTTGTTATTTCAGTTGAAATATGCAATGAAGACAAGTGTGATTAGGAAGTAATGTCTTTGTCTATTTTTACTCCTGAAATTTCCGGCGCCCCTGCCCTTCTGTAGTTTTAGTTTCACTTATGCTTTTCCAGTATATATTGGTGGAAACTGGAGGCATTTTGTTCTTTGCTTTAATTATGCACCAGGGCTTCTTCTATTCATGCCAAAAAAAGTCAATACCATAGTCAATTCAGCAGAGTTCTTACTCTTTCCAGGGTTTCTGAATTCGGCTTTTCAGAATGTGGGCAACTTATTATAGATATACCTGGTGGATTTTGAAGAATAATCACAGTCATAAGCCCATCTGTAGAAAGATGAGTGGTTAGATTACTGTCAATAGTGTATAACAGCTTGTATTTTATCATCTGAAGAATGGAATGCCACTCCCTCAAAACTGATGGAGGCACCATTAGTGTAATAACATACTGCTACGAGCCAGTTCTTGTATGGGGTTAAGCAAAGCGCTTGAGATTAAGTAGTGGATATTTGTTTTAAATAACAGGGAACTTTAAGAAGAGATTAGTCATAGTAGCTGACAGTTCTTGTCTTTTTCCCCTTACATGAAAAGTTTAAGCAACAATATAATAAGAGGGCCAGATTCTAAATTGGTTTGTGAAAGCTTAACATGCATAACCCTGGACAGGTTCTGAGAATTTTGACAGCTTAAATTTGAATTACTAGATTATGATTTGAAAAGCAAAAGAATTACATGCTTGAGCTAATGTTACGATATGGCTTGCATTGTCAAAACATGTTCTAGTATTTTAACTATACTTCGATGTGATGAAACTTGTGATAATTTCAGTAGTTAAAAAATGCAAAAACAATCCGTTTGAATACATCTGTGTGCATCATTGAATTTTTTATAAGGTTTGGAAGGCACTAGACACTGCTAAGCATGAAAAGCATGTTTCTTGGTTCTTAAACTCCCAAAAGTTGGTGGTTTTCATTCATATTCTTTATTTCTATAACATTCTCACATGCTCCTATTGATTCTGGTCAGGAAAAGATACGAGTAGCTCTCTATGTTCAAAAAGCAGCATTGCAATTCATCGATGGTATGAGATATCTCTCTCTTTTTTAGTAACATCTCTTTCACTTACACTTTTGATTCCTTTCTCAATCTTGTACCTTTTTTTTTTTTTTATACAAAACAGCTGGGAGTCGAGGGCGATACAAACTTTCCAAAGAAGTTACAGATGCAGGTTTTGGTATTGAACCTGATGAACTTGCATCCATTGTTCGATCACATGACACCAAGAGTTTGGAAGAACATGAAGGAGTAGCAGGATTAGCAAGAGATGTTTCTATATCCTTGAAAGATGGTGTTGTTTCAAGCAAGATAGCTATTAGGCAAAATATATTTGGCCTCAACCGATTTGTCGAGAAACCTTCTAAAGGATTTTGGATATTTGTCTGGGAAGCCATACAAGATTTAACTCTCATGATCCTCATGGTTGCTGCCTCGGTCTCTATAGGTGTTGGAATTGCAACTGAAGGGTGGCCAAAAGGTATGTATGATGGCTTGGGAATAATACTTAGCATCTTTTTAGTGGTGATGGTCACTGCAATCAGTGACTACAAGCAGTCATTGCAATTTAAAGAATTGGATAAGGAGAAGAAAAATATAATGATTCAGGTGACTAGAGATGGACGCAGACAGAAGGTCTCTATCTACGATTTGGTGGTTGGAGATATTGTTCACCTTTCCATTGGCGATCAAGTTCCAGCTGATGGTATTTTCATATCAGGCCACAGCTTACAAATCGATGAATCAAGCTTGTCAGGTGAGAGTGAGCCAGTGGAAATAAATCAAGAGAGACCTTTCATTCTTTCGGGGACCAAAGTGCAAGATGGTTCTGGTAAAATGGTTGTGACATCAGTTGGTATGAGGACTGAATGGGGACGACTAATGGTTACTCTGAGTGAAGGGGGAGAGAATGAGACACCACTGCAGGTGAAACTTAATGGAGTTGCAACCATCATTGGAAAAATTGGTTTGGCTTTTGCAGTGCTGACATTTTTAGTTCTGACGACAAGGTTTTTAGTAAACAAGGCAGTTAACCATGAGATGACAGACTGGTCTTCAAGTGATGCATTAAAGCTGTTGAACTACTTCTCTATTGCAGTGATTATAATTGTTGTTGCAGTACCGGAGGGGCTACCTCTTGCAGTGACACTAAGTCTTGCCTTTGCAATGAAAAAATTAATGACCGATAAGGCACTCGTGAGGCACCTTGCTGCATGTGAGACAATGGGTTCCTCTAGTTGTATTTGCACAGACAAGACAGGAACCTTGACTACAAATCATATGGTGGTGAATAAGATGTGGGTCTGTGATGAAACCAAGACCATAAAATGTAATCAAAATAAAGATGAATTGAAGTCCGTGTCTGAAAGAGTATCTAACCTCCTTTTGCAGGCTATCTTTCTGAATACAAACTCAGAGGTAGTCAAAGGGGAAGATGGAAAAAATAGTATTATAGGTACTCCAACAGAGACAGCGATCATAGAATTTGGCATGCTTCTGGGAGGTGATTTTAAATCTTATAGTGAGGAGTATAAGATACTAATGGTTGAACCATTCAATTCAGTCAGAAAAAAGATGTCTGTGCTTGTGGCTCTTCCTGGTGGTGGTGGGAGTATGGCATTCTGCAAAGGAGCATCGGAAATAATTTTAAAAATGTGTAACAAGGTTGTTAATACCGATGGTGAAGCTGTGACTTTGTCTGAGGAGCAGAGAAAGAAGATCTCAGATGTCATAAATGGTTTTGCTTGTGAAGCTTTAAGAACTCTATGCCTAGCTTTCAAGAATGTAGATGACTCCTCTAGTGTAAAAAGTATACCTGATGATGAATATACATTAATAACTGTTGTTGGAATTAAGGACCCTGTGCGCCCTGGAGTGAGGGAAGCTGTTAAGACTTGTTTAGATGCTGGGATTACCGTACGGATGGTCACTGGTGACAATATTAATACAGCTAAAGCCATAGCTAGGGAGTGTGGCATTTTGACAGAAGATGGTTTGGCAATAGAAGGGCCAGATTTCCGAAATAAGAGCCCACAGGAGATGGCGGAAATAATTCCAAAACTGCAGGTTTTAGTCTAACTACTGCTTTAATAACTTGTTAAAATCTAAGATTCCTAAGTTTTAATGGAAAATTATATTTTCTAAGTTAGGAAAATTTTTGAAAAATGCTTTGTGCAGGTAATGGCTCGATCGTTGCCTTTGGACAAACACACCTTAGTAAAACAGTTGAGGAATATGAAAGAAGTTGTGGCAGTAACTGGTGATGGGACTAATGATGCTCCTGCTTTGCACGAGGCAGACATCGGACTTGCTATGGGTATAGCAGGAACAGAGGTTTGTAACAGACCTCATTCTACATTTGTACATTTAATTACTCCCTACTTAAGTTTCTACATTTGTGCAAATTCTTGACCAATTTCTGCAATCTCACAGTATTTGAAGTTTTAAATTGTTTATTACAGCCTGATAAGTGGACTTTGAAGTGAACTGTTCTACTAATAGGGTTTTTGCTTTACTTTGAAATGAATAAGAAAAAAAGTGTTTTGCTCCTGCCTCCTTTCTACGGACCATGTTTTCCTCTTTACTTGTCTGATTTAGAAGAGCTTCAGTTTCATTCTTGGATTAATATCTTGGCAGACAAATTGTCTGTTGACCTCAGTTCATCCACAGATAATATTATCATTTTCTGGTCTCTGACTGAAGGTTTAGTTTAATGTGGTAAGACTCACTTATATGATAGTTTCCTGTCACTTCTGTAAATGTTTACTTATAGTTACAAACAGGGCATACAGGAAGGATTTAATAGAGGCAACACTCTTCAGATCTTTGTATTTCACATAATTTGTTTCATATCACAGCTAAACATCTTCTTCCTGCCTGCAGGTTGCAAAAGAAAACGCGGATGTTATCATAATGGACGATAACTTTACAAGTATAGTGAATTTGGCTAGATGGGGCCGTTCAGTTTATATCAACATCCAAAAGTTTGTACAGTTTCAGTTAACAGTTAACATCGTTGCTCTGATGCTCAGTTTTGTTTCTGCATGCGTCTCAGGTCTGCTCATCCATGGAACTAGACCATTTTATGCTTCTTCTTTTTATACTTCAAATATGACAGAATTCTTTCGATACAGGTTGTTCTTACCTAATGCAGATACTAATGATCTGTCTGATATAACTTTCAGGATCTTCTCCTCTCACGGCTGTTCAGATGCTTTGGGTGAACTTGATCATGGATACTCTTGGTGCTTTAGCACTTGCTACAGAGCCACCAAATGATGGCCTTATGAAAAAACCACCAGTGGGAAGGAACACCAAATTCATTACTTTGATTATGTGGAGGAACATTGTAGGTCAGAGTATCTATCAAATTGTGGTCCTTTTGGTTCTTAACTTCTGTGGGGGACGGATTCTAAAGCTCAGTGGTCCAGATGCAACTTCCACTCTCAATACATTCATATTCAACTGTTTTGTGTTTTGCCAGGTACTGTCGACTGATATGTTCTTTTCTTTATGTTTGTCTGCATTTAATTCATTATTGTTTCTGGTGAAAAATATCATTTATTGTTCATTCTTATGCTTATTAGATTTATAATCTTAAGTTGATAAATAGACAAGGGTAACCTTAGAAAAATTTCTCAGTATCAACCAAGAATATTGTATTAAACATCCTACTGTTTTTATTTGATGTTTTATTTACTTCTTTAATTCTACACAGCTGACAATGAATGTTTTACCTTTCATTACCATCAAATTTTGGCTGGTCAGGTATTCAATGAGATAAACAGCCGCGATATGGAGAAGATTAATGTATTCACAGGCATGTTCAGTAGTTATACCTTCATGATGGTGATAGTTTCTACAGTAGTTTTCCAGATCATAATAGTTGAATTGTTGGGCACTTTTGCACAAACTGTGCCATTGAGCTGGAAGTTGTGGTTAGGAAGTGTCTTGGTTGGAGCTGCAAGTTTACTCATTGCTGTTGTCCTCAAGTGCATTCCTGTTGTAACAAAGAAACAACCTCCCAAGGATCCAGATGTCTACGAGCCACTCCTCCGGGGCCCCGAGCTGGCATGAAAGTAGTAGATGCTTATGTTTGGAAGATCCTTATGCAGAACCCCTGATGACTCTCTTGTTTTTCATTGCATTTCTTGCATAACATTTTTCAACGTCTGCCTATTATTTTGGTTGTACATTCCACTCATTGAGATCAGCTAGAAATTGATCTTTTTGCGTCATTTTGGTGAAATTCAATTAAACTTGGTATTTTTCAGAGCAGGAATATCCAGGATTTATTTGCAGGTTGAGTTTTATACGTTTGTTCTCATTTTTCTTCTGTTGAGTTTTACTTATTATTCACTTATTTGCAGGAAGGTGTACAATTATATCTCACCAGTTATGTACTTCTCTGTTTTGGTTTAGGATACACCTGTGAGTTCCATTGCAATGATATCAATAACGGTTTAGCATTAAAGTTGTAATCAAGGATAAGTCTAACCAATTCCATTGCAATAATATTATGGGAGAACTTAGACGTTTTTAAAGAAGTAATTTGTTTTTTCTAGTGAAAATAAAATTATGCATACTTAAACGTATCAATATCCAATCATGATTGATTTGAAATTAAAGATAAATGACTTATTACGTGCTATTGAAGAGTTAATACTTTTGTTCTCTAAACCCTAAGAACTCCTGCGTAAGAATTTGTTGGCAAACCTACCCACAACAACCATTGTATTCATGAATTTCACTAATAGACTGGAGCCTTGGACCACCATCTCCATCTAACACCTCCAAAATATTACCTTGCCCATCAAGCTTGATCGCTACAGGATTTCTAGTTAACCATGGAACGACGGAAGTTTTTGGCACCCCCATTATTTAGGGCTATCCAAAATTCTCTTACAACATTTCTTTGAAGGCCCAGGCTATACCGACCAACCTTTACTACTAAGTTGACCACCTTTTTTTTTTTATTAGGCTATCCAAAATTCTCTTACAACATTTCTTTGAATGTTATCTGCAGCTGTCTCTAGTTGAAAAAAAAAAGTTCAGCCCTATAATATTTGGGTCCACGAAGCCAAAATCTATGAATTTTATCTGTGGCACTTTCAACTACTAATAGGAAAGAATTATCCTTGCTCAGAGCCAAACCAATTGCAAAACCCAAGCCAGAGAGCAACACAATCACCACATTTGTCCAAGGGTTATATTGCAATAACCTTCCTGTTTTGTCACCAGAGTTGATTACTGAAGCCCATGCCCTTGTGAGAAAAAAACAAAAAGTATATGTTAAAAAAATTAAAAAGATAATAATAATTGATGAAATGATCCATTGTATGTAATTGGTACCTTATGTGGTATATAATGCTAGTATCGGTAAAATAAACCATTCTTGTTTTGGTGTCAATATCTAAAGCATTTAGGAAACGGAATGATATTCCTCCAATCGAATTGACAACTTTTTGAGCCACACCACCATTAGGCCCAGTCTTCAGGAGCCCAAAATAGGGATCTGCCATATAGATTTCACAAGTTGCATGGTTGAATTTTATGCCCAATGGTCTCCTACATATTGGTTCAATCGCTGGATTGATTGATCCATCACATAATAACTTTGACCTATTTAATAAAAATTACACTTATTTTTATTTTCATTTAAAAATAAAATAGATTATAAAAATCTAGAGAAAATTTTTAAAAATTAAAATAAGGGAAATCATATTTATACTTAAAAAAAAACATATTTTGCTCTCCTAAGATAATATGAAATACATAATGTTTAGATCATCAGTTATGATCTCCTGTCAGAAGTCGGGCATGAAAACTTTGTGTGACAAACAGATCGTGACCGTTCCTGGTCTGATCCAAAAGCCAAAAAACTTTTACAGAGGTAACCGTTCAGGGTTTTTATCCCCTGATTTGTTATTTATGTGAAAATCTTTTAGCCTTTGGCTCAGACCAGGAGCGATCTTGATCTGTTTTTCGCAACTTAAGACTCTTGAAGCCCTAACTATGGTTTTTTATATATACACCCTATATGGTTATATGGGTTAAAAATAAATACAAAATGGTTATATGGTTATACGGTTTTTTATACGATCTAATATGATTAAAATTACTTGCACCACTTCTGTTTGATTTGGCTGCAAAAGTCTGATATTTATAAACAAGTTAGCAGCCTCCCCATTCCATAAAGGATTTGGATTATCTTTCCCCAATCACTCTGAGATATGATTTCCTGGATCACTATGTATTTCTCAATTATCCTCTAATTTTACTGGTTAAATAATAAAAATGGTTTTTAAGAAAATGTTTTCTTCTTGTGCATACCATCCACCCACTTGCCTCAAGACTCAAGAGTGTCAAACAATGGTCAAACTGAAATTTGTTCCCATGCATTTGTTCGAATAGTTGTTTCGCATACAAAAACCGAAATAAAAATAACGTTAGAAAAATTATGGCTTAGGTTCACAAAATTTGTTGGTTGCAAGTTGAATAGTTTTGTAGCGACTTCTCAGCTCGATCACTTACAAATGTCTTGTAATGTGAAAATATAATGCCGCTCACGGTTCACCCCCAATAAGTAGTCTTGGGTTGACCTATTTGGTATTCGACATCCATGCTGGAGTCATTGCAAGCCATGCTTGTATAAGAACATCTTCTTGTCTATAGAAGCTCACATCTCATGGTTTTTTAGCAGTATCTAGTTGGACTAGAAATTGAGAGGAACTAGAAGGGAATAGTGATGATTGATCATGATTTTTGTGTGTAGAAAATTGAGAATTCATGTTAAGATCAATAAAAAAACAGTACCCTATTTACAGATTGAGATTTGGAGAATTGTAGCCTAAGAATGTGCAGGAAATGCATATAAATATATAGGCAAATTTATGTGAGGTAGTTGCTGCATCGATTGGAGCATGAAAAATCCTAGTTCTGGATTTGCTACCTAACTTCCCCCTTTGGGGAGACTCTATAATAATAGTGTAGATAGTATATGTCCACCATACCATGAAAGGATTACTATGTCTTTTTGCTATGATGCACAATCCAAGTTACTTGAATTTCAAGAAAGGAAACTACTTTTCATCTGATTAAAGGAAAGTACTAAACATGAATATTAAATAGGCTTTTAGATTTAGCGCCCAGCAACTGTATGAGGTACAACTCAATTGCAACAAGGCTAAATTCACCTCATATGTGCACCAAAGCACATCAGTATACCTTAGTCAGTGTCATTGCTGCTATTATGCAATCTAACATTTACATTTTACACAAGCAAAATCCTAAGTTGTTGATATGATTGTGAGAGCTATATTATCTAACACTCTCAGTCCAAAAAACAAAGGAAAAGAAAAGCATCTAAGACACCTACTACTTCATCACCCATTTGGATATCCTCTACTGCGGTGAACCGTCAGCTGGCTTTTTGACAAATAGCTTGCCTACATCTTCTGTGACAATGTTGCTCCTGGACCCAAAAATGAAAATGATGAAAAAATTGTAAGAGAACCCAACCTACGACAAAATTTTCATATTCAATTTTTTTTAAATGATACGGCTACATAATCACCAAGAAGAGGACACTCAACAGATATGCCAAACTCAGAGATTGCCACCATCCCAAAAAAAAAAAACCCAACAGTTTCAGAACTCATTCACATTGAATAAATTCACTAAACTTCACCAGACACAAAAAAAAATGTTATTTTATGTATAACTAAAAATTTGAAGCCTTGGTTTTAGCAACATTTGCATGCTGTGAAACTCAAGCAGGTCAATAATTAGAAAACTACCAACCCAATAATATCATATTAATTCACAATGACCTTGAATTGCACAAAGCCAACCCTATACAGTTGAATTGTTCAGAGAAATATCCCATTACAAAATGTACTTCAGGCACAAAATCAAAGATGACCTAATAGCATGCAGCACAAAATACACCTTTTGATGTAAAACCAAAGACTAAATGATGTACCAATATTAGTAGTGTGGAATCCTATGATTATAGAGCAGTGGAAAAGAATTCATATCAAAGACCGAAAGTAGTTTACAGAAGAACAAGTGTGGAGTAAACAAACTTCGTTTTCTTTTCTTGAGAATTTGTTTTGAATAAATTAACTTAAACTGAAGTAGTTGTTTCCACTTAAAAAGAGTCCACTCCTTACAATCATAATGACTGTTGTAAACAACTCTGCCACTCACTTCAGGTGCACAACTTTCTCCCACTCAAAGAGAGTCCAGTTCATTTAAAGTCATATAAGTATTCTATATCTGCCACAAGCTCCACATGTACATTTGGCTCTCTCTCATTTGTAAATTGTACAAGTGATCGAATAGAATAGACGAGGGTTTTGACTTTTTAGAGGTTTACTTTTAAGTTACTCTACCCCCAATTCAACTCATAATTTAATATGACTAGGGTTATTTTTTGTCTTGTTAGTATGAAGATTAAAGCCAGAACAATTGTAATGGTATAATTTATCCAGTAAACCTCACCACATGCACAAATCTACAAAGCTAATCACATCATCACAGCCTATCTATATGTAACAAAAGTTGTAGAAACTCCAAAAACAAATTAGAAAGTCAGCATTTAAATCTCAACTGACCACTACACAAATTCTGAAGTTGTGAATACTCAGGAAATGCACATGCAGCTCAAATTTATCACTTGCACGTCATATCACACAAACACACGAACTCTTCAGCCTTATCTCAAAAAAGCAGAATCCCTATTATATTATGCACATAACGTCATGATGTCATTCCTAAACATTTTCAATCATTAACTAGGCCACATCATTGCCAGATAACCAAGATGAATTCTCTATTAGAATTCACTCTGTTTTACATTTCTATATGATGTATATATATTATTTTTTCCACTTCCCTAAATGCATTTAACTTCTTTCACAGCAGAAAGACACCCCACCTACCTTGAATTAGAGTCCATTGTGATGTTCAGTTTCTCTGACAATCAAAGTATCCTGTGTCTGCTTACAGAACAATTGGGGCCTCAATAACTACTAGATAAATTATTTATAACTAATAAAAGTATCTTGTAGTTAGACTACTCGACTCCGAATATTCAAAGGAAAACAAGTTGGCATATTGTAAACAGAACTTAAATTAAAATGTAACATTTAGGAAGTTAAAGCTCACATTGCAAGTCATGCGCGCACACATGCAGGCAACAGAAGTATGTAATTAAACATATGCAAAATTTAAAGGAGAACTAAAACAGAATTGTGCACCAAACATATTAAAACTAACCTTCCACTAAGCTGAGGTGGAACCAGCATACCACCAACTGTCTCTGGAACATTCTTGGAATGAGGCAAGTTCCCTCTAGGAACTTTACTGCGGGGAATAGAGGAAACAAATGAATTTGACTCTCTCTTGCGTGATGCACTTTCAGCTATTGCAGCTGCAACACGAGAAGAGTGGTCATTACCACTCAACATACTGGATGAGAAATCAGGAGAACTCAAGAGAAGCGAAGCATCTGGAAGTTTCCCGATTGAAGGAGCTGATGGATGGGCAGTACTTTCAGGCTGCTGATATGATGAAAAAACGAATCTATTACACAGAAAAAAAAAAACAAATTAAATGCAACCGAAGGAAGGAGAAACTTATATAAAACATTGTGACTACTTTTCTAGCAATGAAAATTTAGGACAGCAAAGAAAAGGTAATGGAAAGCCCTCTTTGCGCATCCAACATTTCAAATCCTAGAAAACAGAAGCTAAATTCATCTTTTATAAATATCATCCGTGAAAATGAAGTCCAAAGGTTAAATTAATTATTCTGAAACTCCCTTCAATTTTCACAGCAAAAATCCACTATAAATTTTCAGGATGATCAAGTCAGCATCCGTTAACCTAAGAAAACAGGCTAACTCTAGCAAGCTTAATAGGCAGAGTCTTTCAGTATGGGATAGATCAAAACCCAAATAAAGTCGGGGCATCTATCACGAGTACCCAACTAATCCCTTAGCCACATGCAATCCCATTGTTCCGCACATACATGGGCAGTGTGGTGTTAACCACCATAGATACTTCAATCCAAAACCAACTGTAGATTCTTTCCATGGTTGTCATTGATGCAGATTTGAAATTCCAACATCATCGTGTGAAACATTATGCAACTAATACAAAAATTAAAAAATAAAGAACCTTAGTACCTAAAAAATTGTACCAAAAAAGAGTCTTTAAAAGAAAAATGAATACTGACTCACTAAAAATGGGAAGTAACCCAAACTAAGCTAATGGCAATATGCTTCTTCCTAACACTAACCCTAACCTTAAACCCCCGTCTTATTTTACAACTCATATAAATTAGAGCATGCCAATACATATTTCATAGTTTTCTGCAAATTGAACCAATTAATTTTTTTTATCTTTTTATTTTTTCCCTATTTTCTCTCCGGTCTCAAACAAAAATAATGAATATATCTGTATTCAGAATACTCATAACAAAAATAAAGTAATAGAAAATCCGAAAGGGGGCAAAAGTTTTGAAATTTAAAAATGAAATTCAGAGAAAATGAGAGGCATGAATTACTGCTGGGTGTGAGGACGAGTCGGAGCGTGTGGATCATTCATGGGTACTTGTGCTGGCTCGTTTTCCTTATCTTCTCTAACCTCCTCCTCTTCCTCCGATACCTCATCATCTGAAGATGCGTAGTCCACCAGCGACATCTTTCGTTTTTCCTCTTTCACTCTTCCCCTTCAACTCTTCTATTCTACTTATGCCTGCCTTCTGCACTGTCTTTCGCTCTTTGCCATCTCATGAATAAAAGCCTGCCATTTATTTTGATGGCTACTATTTTGAACACCTGTGAAGAATTTTTTAATTCAGTTTATAAGAGCATTTCCACCGTAGGAAGCAAACATATTTGCTACCTCGTGCCACCTAAAAAAAATTTATTCCAACAGTCTCATTAAATATACTCTTTAAATTAGAGATTTAAAGTCAACTTTTCAAATTTGAAGTGTGAAATTGAATCTTCAAACTACTCTAAGAATCTCATCAAATCGGAAATTTAAGGTTAATTTTTCAAATTTGGAAAGTGAAATTGGCTCTTCAAATATTAATATATTTATTTTTAATTTAATAAAAAGTTAAAATTTAATAAAATAATNTTTAATGAAATAATAATTTATTTTATATAAGAAAACATAAAAATGTAATAAAATAATGATTTTGAAGAGTTTGTTGGAGTTTATAATTTTAAAGTAGCAAATTTTGTTGCTCAGATTGCCACATAGGTAAGCAAAGTAAAATTTAAAGAGCCAAATATGCTTTTTTCTCTTGAAAATGCTCTAACACAACATTTTTTAGAAGGTGAAAACCATTTTCCAACATTTTTTATTGGATAAGGTAAAAGTGGCATGTCCTGGTGGTAGCCTTTTTCCCTCTGTACTGCTTTACTCATCTACCACTAATTTAATCTGACATATAAGTTGCCCCCTTCGAGAGTTGGCTCTGATATCAAATAATAAATACTTGACCAATACATAACAAAACCTTAAATTGATGTGAAGTGAAAGATCTAAATATTTATTTGCACAGAATATGACTTTATCCCATACTAAGACCACATACGATCTTATCCCATAATAAGATTTTAACATGGTCATTCTTCGTATCTTTATTGATTGGCCGAGATAACCTATTTGAGTAAGTGGGGCTGCTGAAGTGGGTGAATTGGGTTCCTGGTTTTTTCTTTTTTCTCTCTCATAATTATGATATAATTCTTGTTTTGAGAGAAAATGCTGGTCCCAAAATGCTAATTTTGTTTGGCCCAAGCTATTCAGATCTTCTTCTATTGTTGAGTTGACTACCTTTGGGCTATTCGACACTAGTTTGTCGAAATATTTGTATTATTTCGACGGCCAATTACCGAACTCTTTTGTATCTTTCGATAGCATACTGCCAAATCAATCTATAATTTTTCACAAAAAAGAATAAAATAAAAAAAATTAATCCAAAATATATTAAGGTGGTCAACTTAGTAATTACATGGGTCATTTTGTTTTGTTTCCTTCCATTTTCTGCTCTACCAGATCTATGGTGAACCCATCAGTGTTACATTTTTGTCTTGCTTATTACCTTATCAAACCCACGAAAATTGAAGTTGGATGCACTAGTTTCTTGAAAACCCTGTTAATAATTAATATAAACTTTTATATGCTAAATTGCTATTAACTTTTAGAACGAATTACAAATGTGAAATTCTATCTTATGTTTGCTGCAATTTAACACATAATATCAATTGGTCAATCCTAAGTAATGAGAAAGCAATTACTGAACCTGTGCCACAATTAAGGTGCATTCTGATTGAATGTGATGTACTATGTATGTGTTTCTTCTGTAGGGATGGTATACAGCAGAGAAGGAACTCATGGCAGGATGGAGTTCAAAGGCACAAACTGTCCAATCCCGCCAGCTGGGAGGAACATTCATTTTGTTTTATATTAGTTTTGATGAAATTGAAACTAAGGATAATTTTGTTATCGGTCTTAAGTTACGGACCTTGTATATAGTCTCATGTCAAGGGTCTCAAGTCTTGAGTCCCGGATCCCAGCCCTGGTTCTTGGATCTCAAGTCTCGAGGGTCAGGTTTGAGTCTTGGGTTCAAACTCTAAGTCTAATTCCTACTACAAACAACTTATTGAAAGAGAAAAATTATTTTCAAAAATATCAACCAAACAAGTATTCAAAAATTTTAAAATTTTAAAACAGTTTTTAAGTTCCATACTAAACAAGTTTTCAAATTTCAAATATTGGATTTAAAATCTTTCACATTTTAAAAATGAATCCACGTTTTTCATTTTTTTGAATTGGACATCAAACAGGGCCTAATTTTGCCTAGGTGAAAGAGTGTAGGAGGTGCTTTGCTAAAACAAGCTAGATTAATCATACCACAAAGAACCTTGAGGTAAGGCTTTGTTCTATTGCGTTGTTATCAACTCATGAGCAAGAGAAACACAATGATTATGTGACTAGTAAGGCAACACTCTAAAAGGCTTAGGGTCTATTTGGCACTGCTTTTTAGAAGCGTTTTTATTTATTAGCGCTTTTGCAAGAAGTAGTTATGCAAAAAAGCATATATAAATTTTTATAAAAATTTTAAGTGATTTATAGAAAAGCATTTGAAGTGCTTATTCTAAAAAAACTTCTTAAAAGCGCTTTTATAACCCAAAAATACTTGAATTTTCAAAAAACCCTCTAAAAGCACTTTTATAACCTAAAAGCACTTATACATATTTTTGTCAAATACTATTAAAAGCGCTTTTACTCATTTGAAAGCACTTTTAACAATTTTAAAAGCACTGCCAAACAGGCCTGAGTTTTAGAGGAAATTGTGAGACTTTGAGTTTTTAGGTGATGGATTGAAGAGAGCTTGAGAGAGTGTGAGTTGTAATAAATGAATCACGACTCCACCAAGGAGACCAATCCCAAGAAGTTGCCTGGAATTGTGGTTAACCGTATTTGGTTATAGGATTAGAGAGCATCACCACCGAAGATCAAGTTCCTTACCCAGTTACCTTTTCTACTTTTTTTCTACTTTTTTTCTCTCTACTTTCTCTCGAATGATTAAAATTGAAGACTTGGTACCATACTTTTTTTCTCTCTACTTTCTCTCGAATGATTAAAATTGAAGACTTGGTACCAAAACGAATACTAAACTAAATAAGGAATCTACTCTCCATCATCACTATGCTTAAATGGTTGATACGTGTTCCTAGAACTTTGAAAATTAACCTGTTTCGAACTTGCAAGGATCAAAATGAGGTCAATATGCCAGTCAAGATGTGGATCACTGAAGCTGCTTCAACCCATATCTTGACTCTATTTCAACTGTATGAGAGTCTTCAGATAGTCTAAATAGGTTTAGTTTTTTTTTTTTTTTTTTTTGGCCATGGGTTAGTTTTCTAATAACTTTCATTGATGGAGAGACTACCCAAAATGGTGTACCAAAACAATACACAATTCAAGAAACCATATCATACCAAAGCGTTCTCCTGATACATTATCACCCCAGAGGCATGCTATATAAAACTACAAAACCAACACTTCTTGCCACTTGCTAGAGAACTAATAAAATTACATGCAAAAGGGAGAGATGCTCTATATCAGAGCTGCTGACCAAGAAGAGATGGCCTGTAAAAAGCATGGGTTTGTGCCATCTCAATACGATCCCGAGGGTCATTCATAGTCTCATCCCTTAAAGCTTGAAGAATAGCCTGTGATGGAAACTCCCTAAAAATTCACACAATCAAAAAGCATTAAATCTCACTTTCAATGCTAATTCAAATTACCAGAAAGAAATAGAATTTTCTTCTAGTACTAATTTAAACCAACTTGATCAAAATGCAATTGAAACTACATGAGTAAGAAGGTAATGGCTGATATGGACTCAAATGACATCTTTTCACTTGGAAAATAGAAATACCTTATTATAAGTATCTTATATAGCATCTTCAAGATAGGGCAAAGCTCAACAGGAGCAACGGGCTTGCTTTCTTCAGGGTGTTGGATACTCAAAGAGGGTTGACTTAGCAGCTCAAAAAATGCTTTCACAGCAGAGACCCCCTGAAAGATAAAAGTAGGAATATCATCCACAGAGAAGTAACAACACTTTGATGGTGAGTTGGTCTGAGTTTCTTACAAATGAAAATACTCTGATAAAATTTAAATCATTTATGGTCTTGTACTCTTCCAACCGGCTAATCTCAATTTATTGCAAAAAAATATGATCAGTGCACAGCCATTCAAAAAAGGAGAAAGCAATTATATGACAGAACAAACACACATCTATACTCCTAAAAAGGGGTGGGATTGCTCACACTTACTCGCAATGACCAACTTGTGTTTAAACACAGTGAAATCACACATGAACCCAAGCAAAATAAAAAATAAAAAAAAAAGGGAAAAGAAGAAGTGGATTGGTTATCCAAGGTTGATCGGGACATAATAATTGAACTGCAAGTCATATAGTTTTTTAGGATGGTGAATAAGAACATAAGAATGCAATTATAAAACAAATCACCCAAAACAACAGTTTGTTGGCACATAGGGGATGAAATAATATATTTGGAATCCATATATATATATATATATATTTTGATAAGAAACAAACTTTCATTAACAAAAAAAACAGAACATACATGCCAAACAGTGAACAAGATGTCCACAAACCAACCAAAAACTAAGAAAAAAACACAGCAAAGACAGAAAACATGCTAGCACCATCACAACAACACCAGCCCAACCCCAAAACCACCATACCCAACTGCAGTTTTCCAATCTAACAAAATTAAAGAAACTGAAAAGCCTCTAAAAACTGGAGAGACAGGAGGACCATAAAGATGCCCAAAATCTAACTTTTTCCCAAGAATACTCC
The DNA here is from genome assembly GCA_003254885.1 of Purshia tridentata. Taxonomy (NCBI): domain Eukaryota; kingdom Viridiplantae; phylum Streptophyta; class Magnoliopsida; order Rosales; family Rosaceae; genus Purshia; species Purshia tridentata. Next base: position 19,384 of record QANT01000395.1, read on the forward strand.
ACATTATCCCCCTTAAAATCTTCAAAAATTCTTCTATGAGCTTCTATCATCACAAAATTATATATCGTATATGATCCTTCATCATACAATTTACATAGTTTTTTAAAGTGCAGAGTCAGAGAGGTCGAATAAACAAAGCAACTCTCTAGTTGAAGCTACACAACCTATGTTTGCCCACACTTGTGAATATTTAGACAAGAAAACCCCGTAACAGTCATCAGAATTATTTTCTTTTCAAATAAATCTTTGCAGAATCTGATTATAAATTTTACAAATCATAACTGCAATAACTTGTCATTAAATTAAGTCAAGGCAAAGCTCAGGCAGGCTTCACATATTATTTAAGTCATGATTTCAAACAATAATAATGAAATAATTCAAGGCATAGCAAGTATTTAACACGTCCTCCCCTTCTCTTCCTGCTTCAACTCCATTTGGAGCTCAACCACTTTTGGTATAATTCTAAACAGGTTGATGCTTGTTGCTTCACCAATATTTAAGGTAATTGAGATCCATACCTGAATCATACCCTTCCCCTTGATGCTATCACCCATTTCAAGGCTTAACTCCCCTTTCGCCAGCTTTTGTCCATACCATGCATTACGACCTTTCAGCAGTGTTACATATGTGTCAGCCAACAAAGGCCCTGCCAGCTTTTCTGGTTCTTCTGCCAATAAATGAGTGATAAATATCATCTCTGATGTACAATGTGCGAAGTATACTGATTTGCTGGTGGCGCTCTCATTTGTTAACGCAGCTACCATTCCTGTTGAGTCATATTTCAAAGTTAAATGTATATATCAGCCTTCAAATACATTTTCTTGGAAATGATAGTAAATTAATCAAGTATTATTGTCCCATAAACAAAGGCTAACGACACAGGATTAGCATATGAAAGAAAACCCCAAGATAACATAAAGCAGGGTACTACAAGGCTAGAGGATGATACATATCAACCTTCCAATTGAGATGAGATGAAACCAACTACTGCAGGAAATGAACATAAATCATAGTTTTGTCCACAAAGGATGTTTAACATGAAAATTCAGTCAGTACTCCACCCAAAAAATGGATCACAATACATGAATCTTTCCCTTATGACAATTTCAATTGTGCAATATATATGACATTCTTACTTGAATGGGCCTGTATATATATATACACACACACATATACGTAGCCGTTCAAGTGCGAAAGTGCTACCGAGCGCTAAGTAACACTGCTGAGAGCTCAGTGAAGTTTCTTTAAAACAGGAAATTGCTTCTTGCAACGCTCAGCGTTGCTTCCTCTGCCGATTTTTGAGGGTATAGGCCTCCGGTTCACCTTATACCCTCTTAGGGTATGAAATGACCTCTGTTCCCAAAACCCCAGAGTTAAATCCTAACATAAACGCCGACAAATTAAGTTTGAGCGCTCGGTATAGAAAAATTATATACTATCAAGAGTTGAGCGCTATGTGTGAACGTGTGAAAGTTCGCACCTGAATGAGCCTATATACAGACTCCTTCCATGGAGGGATCCCTCAAATGAGTTTATTTAAAAGATATGTTACGGAGTCCACTTCACATTGTATTTTGATGATCGAAACTGTCTATTTTTTTGGTCTCCATTAAAGGATTGTTCTTGCAAAAAATTATGTTAATCATAAACCATTTGACCGTTTGTTTAAATGGTTGTCATTTCAAGTGTGTATAGAAATTATTTTATTCATCTATTTATTTAATCAATGTTTGATAGCTTAATGGTTTTTTATTTGTCTATTTTTTTGTAAGAATGATATTTGAACATAGATCTAAAATAGATGATTTTGAATCGTTGAAATACTATATAGAGTGGGCCCCATGAGGGATCCCTTAAATAAAATTATTTGAGGGATCCCTCAATGAAAAAGGCCTATATATATCTAGAGGGAGCTTCAAGTGAGAATGTCCTCACTATATCTGTATAATAGCAATCGTTAATTTGAATTTTCAGTCCTGAAACTTTGGATATGTGAGACTACCTGAATCATTACTTCAGAAGTACAGATCCACTAGGGTACTTAATTTGTACTCAAGAAAACATAATGACAAAGAGTAATGCCCCTTAACATGGACAATTGTGGTACCTCTTACTCTCTTAGATTTTAAGTACACATGTACAAGAGAGTGGCATATAGCAGAACTCCTAATATAATCATGCTCAAGTTTAAAAGAATGAATAGTTCGATAAAGTTCATTTTTGGAGAAAAGAAATTTATGTTATGGTTATAATCTTAAGAAATGACAGACCAAACAAGCTAAGCTTTGTTGTAGCATACCTGCAACTGTAAGTTGAAGAGTATTATTAAATAGCTTTGTCTATTTACTTTAAAGACAGATGGAGATGAGTCAAATTTGAGGTCTATAAACATGTCCTTACCCAACATTCCTACTCAGGCTACTCAGGTCTATATAATATTTGGATTAAGAAGCAAGATTGAATCACCATTAACACAAGTTCCAAATAGTAAATAGTTGTAAGCAATTCAAAGAACTTTTGGAGTCTAAGCATGACACTGTTATAGCCTTTAGTCAATGAAGTGCAGATAATTCAAAACCAGCGCCACATGTCTGTATCAAATATTTAAATGTATATCAATATGCAGAATCTTTGTGACTAACTTAGCTTGATCATTACAAAATGCAACACAAAACTAACATGGGTAGAGCATGCCAGGAAGAATCACAGTAGTGATATCAATAGAAATTTATGCGACTGAATATTTTTTATCCCTGGTGGAGGGGGGGAAGGGATGGGGGTGCTGGTGCTGGTGGGTGGTGGATGGGTGGGATATGGGGGGATATGCATCACAGTAGCAATACCAACATATTATTTCATTCTCAATTCATGAAAAATATACTTCTAAGACTTTTACTCATTCTAGCATGTATCTGTGTGTACTGCAAAGTAAGAAACGTACTCCTATACTGTAAGCAGCAAGTGACCTTGTGAAACCTTATAGACTCAATATAGTTGCAAACCCAAAACTTTATATCAAGGCTTAAGCCAATCATTAATGGTTAATATGAAGAAAAGCACTACATATCTTTAACATTTATAAAATTGGATTTATTTAAAACCACTAAAGCTCTTTAACATATATAATATAGGATTTATGTAAGAAATCCAAGTTGTATACTTAAAGAGGTTGACCCCCTTGTTTGTCTTCTAACTTTTTACTCATGTCTAAGTTGTACTCAGTTATGAGACTGAATCTTACCAGCTCCAATGGCATAGACATTCTTTAAGCCACCCATAACTTCATGAGTAACAAGGTCACCATTGTCCCACACTATAAAGTGGGGTTGCCTTAAAAACTTAGCCAACGGCTTCCTCCACTTTTCAGCTCCACAGATCCGAGCATTTGCGTATTCATTGTTGTAAATTTCTGAGGCAATATTGGGTCCTCCAAGATATAGAATGTTCTCATTGGGAACACCAGCTGAACAGCACAGTACAAATTAGATAAAGACGAGAATAATCAGGGATCAAAGATAAAACTTGTCAAATAACTAATCAATAGAAGATCTATTCTAATCATACTAGAATTTCATGTAGTATGAACACTATAATTGTATAACAACAAAAAATTAGATATCTTTTATAACCGAAAATACACACCCAGTAAGAGTCCTAAGGTCTCAAGTTAAGAGAGGTGGGCAGGAAGAAGTAGCAACACACCAAAAAATTTCAAGATTAACAAAGCTATTATATAACACACAGAGTAACTAAATCAGTGCCAAAGAGCATCCTAAATGTTGAAACAGATAAAAAACAACCAAGAATAAGAATTTCTCAATGAGAAACTAGGTATCAGAACCTTCGATACCAGTGCATTGACCCTAAAAGATTGCCAACTATTCAAGAAAAACATGGAATCAGTCTTACTTGCTCTATTGATCATTTGAGTAGGAGTAATTATTCGTGGTTCAGGCTCCAATTCAGCCTCTACACCTTTTGAAAGAGAAATGATGACTGGAATTGTTATTCTCTCTTTCCAAAATTTACTAATTTCTTCAAATACCACACGAGTTTCTGTTGATGGTAGCCCATTCACCACAATATCAGCATCCCACACAGCCTCCTGCAAATTGGTGACAACCTTCAAAGGAGAAAGAGGAGTCTCAATCATATTCAAGCAAAACCCGTCTTTCAACAACTCATCTGCAAGCAGCGTCCGATCACCTAATCTTGCCTCAACATACTTCAAGTATGCACAACGCCTAATCAGTCTCCTCAGCACATCTTCCCTCGAATTGATCACTTCAAATAAATGTTCAGCCGTAGCTCTATCAACAGATCTTCCAGGTCTTCTCCATATTCTTATTAGGAACTTGTCTCTTAGGTGACCATAACTATCTTGCAACATAGCAGCAAAAACACTTCCCCAAGCACCTGCGCCTACACCAACTATCCTAAGTGGATCACCTTCTGCTTTGCCCATTAGACGCCGAAGCTCATCGAGCTTCTCCTCCACAGAATCATTTGAGTTATGGATCAACCCATTTGGGTAGACATTATGGGTCAACCCATCAGCAGTCCCACTCATCTTCTTCTTATTCAAAATAAACTCAGCTCCAAATTAAAAACTTAAGATTAACACAGTCAATTATATGAACAAATGCTCATAAAGAAAATAGAAAAGTTTCCAATATTATCTCCTCCAAGCACCTAAATCAAGATTACAATGGCAATGACCAAAAAAAAAATCATAACACACAGACACACAGAATACGCCTTTCCAAGCTGATTCTTCTAAGCTGCAAATCAAACTTCCTAATTTCCAACAAACTCACACCAAGTTTGAAGCCAGCCACTTGTGATATGTATATCCGCTTCACAACACGATCAACCGCACCAGCTCAAATCAGCAATCAAACTTAAAAAAGCTTGATTTTCTTGGTAGGATCTTCGCCAATATCTAAACAAATATTACTAATTCAACTTCCAGCTACCTCCGAAGCCAAAGAGAATTCAAATTCTACAACTTTAATTAATACCCAACTGGGTTTTGCCTCATGGGCTTTAGACTTGCTTATTCAATCAGCAATTACCGACAACCCACATAAGATTTGATTCAAACGCGCAAACCAAAGACTTTGAAAACTCAGTCGACAGGTTGGGTTATCCACCCACCAAAACCAGTCAAAACAAAAGCGCTACTAAACAAAACCAAAAGTGAAGGGAAAAAAGAAACAAACTGTACTTTTTGTTTCCCGGTAGGTGCCTCAAGGCGGTGAGATCGACTTGGACTTTGTCTTCTTCTGCTCAATGTGCTCTCCAAAACGAACCCAATAGCATTTAAAGCTTCACACATTTCTTATGAACACAAAAGGGTTCTCAGTAAGGACCAAAAGACAAAAATCCAGCTACAGAAAAGTGGTCAGCTGATGTGGGTTTTGCGTGTATAAATGAGAATGAGGGAAAATGAAGCAAAAACAGAGGGATTGCCAAGAGAAGCCAAAACGAATAATAAAAGAAGAAGAAATTGCCTTCTTCCTATACACACTGCTGGTAAGAATTAAGGTTCGTTTCTGTAGAACAACAACTGAGCTTGTACTTGCGTACGCGGCAGCACCTAAGCACATTTGTGTCCACGTTGTCGAGAAATGGAAGCGGGTTGCTGTTGTGAGTTGTCACAATGACAAATTCTCTATTTTTCTTTTTTCTTTTAATTCTTGGGTTTTCCGTTTTTTACTTTGATCTCAATCTGTGATTCTGTAATTAGCCAAATCCAAACACTCTCTCAAATAGATCCAAATACAAATACTTGGATTTGGATTTGAGCTTTTTAAATCCACCAAATAAATTCATGCATCCAAACAATTTTATATTTTTGATATTCAAACAAAATATTCGATAGTTCGTTATTAGTTTAATGGTTAGTTTATTAATGTTTTTCAAACAATTTTCAAAAATATTATTGATGTATTTGTTTAATCTAAGTCAATATTCTTGCAATGAATCATCAACATTTTCAATTTCTCAAGGTGGGTAATACAATTTTGTATGAAATTTTATTCCAATGTTTGATATGTGCATTGGTAAAAATCTATTACCATTCACACAAGTTTTAAATACTATTATAGAAAACATTTCATACATTTCGGCCCTCTTGAGTATGCAATCCCTTTTCATGAAAAAACATTTATTGCATTTTTTATGACTAAAATACCCTCATTACAATTATATAAATAATCATAAATATATATGAAAAATAAGGATATTATTAGAAAACTGTACAAATTTTGATTCCAATTACTATATGAATATTAAAATATAAATAAAAAGCTATTTCTTGATTATCATTTTTAACATTTCCAAACACTATAATAAATTATTCATTCTTATCTCTTTTATAATAAGGAAAGATATAATATTCTTAAACAATCTATTTCGCAAATTAAGTGAGTCCTAAGTTTTATTGTATATATTTTTCATACATAATAAACATGTCAATAGTTCATAATAAATCCCGTTCTTGACCCGTTTTGGCATTTTTGGTATGGGAGGCTGCTACAAGCCTACAACTTCCAAAATACACAAATTGCAATTATCTCCCATTGCCTTCGTATGCAGGGTAAATACTAAACAGCAAGCTAAACCCTTAGGATTTCCTGCTGTCTCATTCCCACAGCCTCCCCAAAACCAAGAAACTGAAGGATGGGACGGTACAAGTGAAAGTGGTGAAGGCTCTGCGATGTCAGTTATTCTCCAGGTACATTGCTCTTGCTCTGTCTCTGTATTTGCTGTCTAAAATGTGGGAACCATATCAGGAATACAACTGTCGTAAAGGCGTTCTGTGTTTATTGCAAGACATTGTTGGAGAATTCTCTGATTCTGGGTTTTAATGGGTTATGGCTAAATTATATATAGTCCATGTTAAAATGCTGATTTTATGATATTTGGAAAAATATCGAAGTGAAAATGTGAAATTAATAGAACAAAGAGTGAAATTGCATTATTTATGTCTACATGTTCAAAGAATATGCATCTTGTTGCAGTAGATTATGTGCATTACCATGCTGGATAGGGGCATAATAGGGCCTTGCGGCAAAATGAATTAGCGTGGGCTGTCATTGAGTTTACGACATTATCCTGATTTCTTTGCTGTGTTTTTCTTGAAATTGAAATGGGTTGATGATATTTCTTCATATGACTTTTGTGGTAAGAACGTTTACATGGACATTTTTAATGTATCTGGTGCTGAAATCCGTTTTGTGATGGCTGGTTGTTAATTTCTCAATGCGGATACTTTAACCAATTCATGTATGCTAGAATAGATGTCTGGAGCAGTATCACCAGCCCCACTAGAATTTATTGTTTCAGGAAGAAAATAAATCTATCTGAATGGGTTGGTTTTGGCCTTTGTAAGTTTGTAACCAATGTGATGGTCCTTGGAGTTTCTACAATTAAACTTTCGTCACAGTAATGACAAGTGAGTTGTTGTACTGTGGAATGGATGATGCATGTACATCTTAGGGAGTTGGCTAGTTTCCAGTAAAATCAATCTCCTGTAGCTTTTGCTAGGAAAAGAAGGTTATGGAAGCTCAGATACTGGTTGATTAGTGGGTTGTATCTTTCTGTGGAGGCACTGGAAGAAACATATACGTGGGGAATAAGCTTTTGTTTCCTGAATTCAGAGGTGTGCCATTTGTGATGTGATCTCTGCAGAAGCCTATGTTTTGTTGATTGCATTCTATTTCTCCATTGTGTTGCATCATGCCATTCATATACAATGAGCACAAAATAAAATCATGTGATATTTTCCAAAGTTCACAGGTAAATAAAGTGTCTTCTACACTTGGAAGTGGCAGTTACCACTTTACTTGGAGCAACTTTTATATTTCTATTTTAAGAGAATAAGATGACCATTCCGTTGTGCTTATGAACTGCCAACCAAGGTGGCTTTTCCCTTGTGGCCAAGATTTGAAATGGCGTAGGCGTATTTATGTAATTCATGAAATGTGAGTTTTATTAGAGCAAAAATATAACTATGAAAAATATCAAATATTCAACTGGACTTTATGCATACTTTTTATGGAGAAGACTTGCAGGAAAATTATAGATTTCAAATCGTAATTGTTGTACTTGAGTGGTACCCTGCAGTTATTTCCTAGGATAGCTTACATGGCTCGGATGTAAAGCTGATGAGTTCTAGTAATCTAATCTTCATAAATCTGTTGAAATTTGATTTTAATGGTATGATGCCCATTGTTAAATGAGGCACTCATTAATGCTACAAATTTGAGTAATTTTCTCCACTGAAATCTGCAGTTAAGATTCATTAAGTATTAGTTTTGTGCTTAGGTTCACTGGAAGACAAAATTTGTTGCATAAGATATTGTTTTGCAGGTTTTCTTTCTTTTCAATTATCAACTTAACAAAGCTTTTGCTCTACTAGGTTTTAACTTTTTTTTTCTTTTTTCTTTTTTCTTTTTCCTTTTTCCTTTTTTTTTTCCTCTTCACATTTCAACTAGGCAAAGCTGTCATTTTATAATTTAAATTTATATTGATTTTTACTCCTCTTAATGATCTAAAACTTATCTATGATGGGGGTGCAATAATCAAAAACTGAACCATTTATGACTTTTTGAGGCATACAACCCAAACACGAAGGTCCCAAAAAGTTGTGAGATAGTCACAAAACTGTACTAAATGTGTGTGAATTTGTAAGAATGGATGCTGTGCTTTACTCTCTTTATTGGCTTGAATCATATATGCTCGGAGAAGCTTTTGGTATTCAAAAATTATGGATTGTCAATACTTTCTGGATGCACTTTACTTGAAAGCAAAAAAAAAGAAAAAAAGAAGGTTTCTGGATCCATCTTCATTCACATGGTTAGGTGGTGCATGAAAAATTTTCAATAGATTTCTTGACAGTATTGCATTTGTTAAATTTTGAATTAATAACTTGCAATGAATAACTTGGAATGAATAACTTTTTTGTTTTGCATAAAACCCAGCTTTATGCATTTTCTTATTTAGGTACAATTCCTCCTATCTCTAATTTTGTCAACAGAAAGGTACATAATACCAGTATATCTTTTGCTTGATGAAATATATGTTCCTCTTTTATAATATCAAGCTAAGCTATATTTTATTATTTTACTGAAAAGTTCGTGAATCTAAAATTTGTTGAATGAGCAATTGACAAATAGTACTTGAACATAGAGTCATAGAGTGACAAAGTCTAGTTAGTTCTAATTATACTGAAAATTTGTTGCATTTATAAATTGCATTACTTCACCTGAATTTATATGCAGTTATAGATGTGTGTTTTCCATCCCTTACTGTTACTTGTGAAGACCTCTTTTATTTTCAAGTTTATGAAACTTGGCTTATTTTGTTCATTCCTACTTGTCATGAAAAAATCATGAAATGAGGACATAATTCATCATATCAGTAATGTTTATAATATTCAATTCTCAGTAATTAAAAGCTTAATGATTTGCCTTTTCTTCATGAGATCTTCTTTATTTTTAAACTCAGCACAAATTCTGAAATTTTCCACTGTTTGAGTTGATTTCAGTTAAAGTTCTTCCCTTCAGCAACAAAAATGTGTCAATATACATATGTCCACACTTTCATAAAAACATGTAAACTAAAAGCAAAAGGAAAATAAAAACAAACAATATGTATGTAAATACAAAATTATAAGACCTGGAACTATTTGTGATTGTATTGTCCCCTTTTCTCCGCTCTCTCTGGTCCCCTCATAGTGCAAAAGCATGTACTGTGGCTTAACTACTGCCCTGTGCAGGTGCAACATGGCATGACATACAACATGGATGGCCCTCTTTATTTTCCTTGTAATTTCTTTATGATGGCTTTCATTATATATTATCCCTTATAGCCCCAGGCCTTGCTCAAATGGTTGCTCAAATGGTTGCTGTGTCTTTGGCCTTTACATCTTTTTCTCAGAATGTAAGGCATTATCTATTTCTTTGCAATAAAATCATTGTATATCATTTTTATGGGGGCTTACGACTGGTAATAAAATTAGAAAAAAGAAAATTGAATGCAGTTGACTGTACGTGCTTCACTCTCCCAGTCATTGTTTTCTTCCACCATTGTAATTTTTTTTTTGTAGGTAAATTTCACTGTATTGTTTTTCTGATAGAGTAAACCGTACAATTATCCATTTCCCTAATTAGTGTTTTCACTCCTATATTCATTATGTGCTGATACTCTAATCTCCAATAGTTATTTATTTCAATTATCAGGAAAATTTAATGTTTTGTGCTCATTATAGAGACATTCAAAGTACCACAAAACTTTATGCTTCAATATGCTATTATCTATTGCTATTTTTGTATTTTAATGGCTATTGTTATAACTCTTTCTATGTGTACATCTTTTGACACCTGCAAAATTTACTTATTGTTTGAAGAATAAAACGTGAAATACTTGTGCATTAGTAATACTCTTTATGCATTTATTGAATGCTTTTTCATATCAACCTCACTATTCATTTTTTTCTTAATTATTTATTTTTGAACTTGTGAATACCATAGAGATAAAATGGTTTCGTCATGGCTATCATCTGGATTTTAATGGGAAATCCCTTGCAAGCCAAAAACTTCTTCACTGAAAACTTAATTTAAAAACTATCAGTATTTTGTACATCTGGAATATGAGAGTTTCCACCTCTGTAAGAGAAGTACCACTATATTGGGTGGAATATGGGCCAAAAATTTCAGTTAAATGAGTTGGTATAAATTTATATGTTGCTTTTCATAAATCATGGGTTTTTCCCCCATTATCTGCTTGAAACCTGATAATACTGGTAAATTATGCTTAATTTCTCGTTTGTCATATACTTTAATATTTTACCTTGCTTGTTCTTCAGGGAAAGTGCTATCAACAAACTTTTTTCATAACCAAAAAAAAAAAAAAAATCACGTGGATGCACAGATTTTAATTATTTTGTCTCTGAGGGGGAGATTTTTTTAAGTCACTTTAACATTCATTAAACTAATTACTGTTAAGTATATACATTTTATATCAAGGTATCATCCAATCATTATAGGAACCAGGACCAGACAGAATTCTGTGCAGCAAAACTTGAATTTGGTGCACTAAGCAAACTGGCCACTCATATTCCATTGACTTATGATGTGTCTTTCATGGGGCGCAATAATTTCTCTTTGACCACGATTTTGGGTTCTGAATGCATATGTAACTGTTTCTTTTATTTGTTAGATTCTTGTCATATATAATTATTTTTATACTTATCAGTACCATCTAGTCAATTGGCACTGATGAATTGCTTGAATATAGGTGCTTTTGGCAGAAATGGACCTTTTTGTTGGGTCAGATTTTCCAACAGCTTTTTCTATAGTCACTTGAGAAGCAACACTAGAGTGATCACTTTTTTTAAGTGAGACATATATGTGCTATTTAAGGTAAGTGAGATGGTTGGTCTTTTTCTCTTTTGTAAATATTTGAGTACTTCCAGAAGCCTGAGTACTTATGCTCATATTCTTTATTTGACTACTATTTAATAGTTATAGAGCATTGTTGGCGGTTTGGATGACTTAAATGTACCTTCAAGAACTGAACTCCTATAACCCGCAGAACCAATTTGAGTTGGCACTTTTCTTGTGAATATTCCCAAGCAAAGGTCCATAGTGCTCAAAGAAAAGCTGAAGCTTCACTTTATATTGTGGTGATTTTAGTCTTCCAATACTCACTGCTGTTTTGAGTGGTTTCGGAGACAGAGGAAACCATTCTGAACCAATGCATCTGTAATGATGAAGCTGGCTATGCTATCAGAAAACTTTTCAGTCATTATATTGTACAGTGGTTGAACAGGCACATGATGTGTTTGAACTACTGAATACTTATCCTTAACTTTCTGGCACACAGATGGAAGAATCTGTTGAACAGCAAAAATTATCTCCTTTTTGAGTTCACTTTCCTCATAGATTCTTTCTTTGTGTTTTGCATGTTGGACGCATATGCTTTAATGTCTTTTCATATTGTGCATCGCTTTAGTAGAAGTTAAAATGGATGCTCTGTAGGTCTGAGCCCCTTCACAAACCTTGCAGTTGGAAGCTCCTTCCCAGGCCAATATTGGTACAAATTAGTGCTGCCTTACAGTAGCCAATAAATGAAACTACGATCTAATATGCCCGATTCTTTTAATGGATGTATGGCGACACCATTTGACATAAATATATGGCAAGGTGACCCATGCTAGAAGTTGGACATTGCAACTGCAGGTTAATTGTCTTTTTGGGTCCCCTTTCTCCTTTTGCTTTCTTCGCATTTTCCTTTTGATCTGAATCTATGCTGGTGTTATACAAGCTAGCCCTGTTTTGTTCTAAGTATGTTATTTTTTTTCATTGGAAATATGATATTAGATCTCTCTTTTTTGAAACTGGATTCATGAAATAAATTACTCAGCCATATTTTACAAAAATTAGTATTTACATCCTCTCTAGGACTGGTGTTTATCCAGTCCTTTTTACAACTATGATTTACAATTTAATTCTGAAAATATTTACTCTTTTCCTTAACACCCTTGCAGCCTCTGTGACATGTAAGGTACATGAGATGGCTTGTGAATATAAGAATGAGCAGCTTGTAAACTTTTAGGTAAAGGCATTTTCCTGCATGCCTTAAGGGCCTCTTCTTTTATAATATAACATGTGGTGACTATCATGAGAAGGGTATTGCCTTTTGAAATATTCTTTGTCCCGGAGCAAGTATTGCCAAGGGGTCATAAGCAGATTTTCTCTGCACAAAAACTTCCCAGTGCGGGCCAAAGTGGTCCCGCCATTCTTCTTGTGTGGTGTAGTGGGGTAGATATTGCTTGACCCCAAGATGGGCTGTTTCACAGAATTCTAGAATTCTTTTGTTCTGAGTTAAGATGTGTTCTAATCCATTAGTTCCAGTTGAAGAGGGAACTGCAGAGGTAAGGAATGCCACTAAGTAGAAAATATTTTCCTCCGGTATAACTACGGAGGTTCTGTTGTCCCACCTGAAATAGAATTAATAGATCATTAAGACCATAAGCTATAGGGACTTTTGGAGATAATGACAAATTTGATGTAACAGTTACTTTGATTTGTTAACTGGATAGATGAGAATGGGGCCGTTGCTTGTTTCTGTAAGGATATTGCCAAAGACCTCTTCAGCAAAAGTGTGAACTGTGCTTTTCGGTATAAGAAGATTGAGCCATGGGTGTGGAACGTCCCACAAATCTTTTGAGCGTAATTTGATCTCGGACACATGTACCCTGTCCAAGAATTCTATGTATGTAACTTCTGACATGAATAGTGTTGAAGGGATATAGCTTAATTGAGACAATAAGTTCTCAACCTCCTGAATGTCAGAAAGAAATGTATGAGTGCTGTGTTAGTTGTTATATTCATTCAACAATTATTTTCTAATCTATTTAATCAGTTTAAAGTACTAGGATGCTGGTGGGCCATTGCATGGCTCACCTCATTTATTATGTCGGTCTTGTCCAGGTTGAAGTATTTGGCCAATTCCAGGCAGAAGAGAGTTCTTCCATCTGACTTGAACTGGCTTGCCTGAGCCGGGTCTTTTGAATTGAAGGATGATCTCCAGTTGTTTAACAGACCAGTCCTGTTTATTATCACAAATCCTTCAACATAATCAAATGTATTTTCTGCAGATATTAGATGCTCCTGATCTTGGGTAAATTCTGTGAAATCTGAATACAGCACTCTAATCCATTTTACCTGTTCAAAAGGGAGATTAAGTTAACAACTGTTACCTTCCACCTGGAAAGTTGTATAATAACACGTTAGCGTTAATGATATATTTTTTTTTACCCTTGCAGGTGCTGCTTCCAACAATATTGTTGCCCGGGTTATGATGCCAAACTGACCAAGTCCTCCAAGAACAGCATGAAATAGGTCACCGTTCTGCTCCTCTGAACAATTAACAACCTTCCCTTTTCCTGCATTCAGTTTTGGTCCATCCGTTTGTAAGCATTGATGTTATGCATGCAATAAACAAATTTCATAAATATTTTTTTATGAGATATTGCCTGAGTATCTTTCATGAGACCAAAGTCAAAGTAGCGACATGCTTAATGAGCAAGCCTGGCAACATACAATTCAGTTTCAAATTAAAAATTCAGACAAAACAAAATATAAGTTACGGTTACTATAATTTTTCCATATCATTGCCATGTCTGACCTTTGACACTGGTCTCATCTTCTGTGGTGCAATACATCACCACAGAATGGTTTACCCTCACCCCCCTGCTATTTTAGTTTAACAAACCTGTAACAACTTCCAGGCGGTGGACATTGCTGATCTGGGGACCATGCCGGAATGCCTGCCCACTGATCCCAGCATTAGACAGAGTACCACCAATAGTTAGATGGAGGTAGTCTGTCCATGATTTTGGCGCTAAACCATATTTCAAGCTTTCATGCAGGACATTTATCCACAACTCACCACCAGAGACATCCACATATGGAGAATTTCCTGTGTAAACCTGGATTTCAGCGCCACCAAGCGCTTCCATGTTGATGACAATTCCTCTGTGGGCTTGTGCCTGGCCCTGGAGTGAGTGGCCATGGCCTCTAGCTGCAACTGTGAGCTCTGATTGGGGACCCATATCCCAAATATGTTTAACAATAGTGGCGATATCAGAAACTGTTTTTGGATGTAGTACTGCCATAGGGAAGAACTGATACCTGTTGCCAAAGTCTCTGGCTGCGTGGTGAACTTCATGAAAGTTGAAATGCCCGTCAAGGGGAAGTGTTTCTAATGAAGGTATGTTTGGGAATGAAAGGTTCATTCTAACAGTTACACAGCTGACGAACAAGATCATGAAGCTTTCTATGATAAAAATCTTCATTTGTTTAAGGAAGCAAACTGGTGGATACTTCATATTTTTATGGAAGAGATGGAAGCAGTTGAAGGTTAAAGGAGTTTAATCTTTTAGTTGTTGTTTCTTGGTGAGAAAAGGGTAAAAGGAAAAAAGAGAGGTGTAGAAGAGCCAAGGAAGCAAAGGGTTGAGGAGGGAATTTAAAGGGGAAGGCTTGGGTGGCTGAGTCAACCTACCTTCCCATATTTGATCGAATCCGTATGAAGACTGCCTACTTGGGTGGAAGAGTTTTAGGATTTTCTTTTAGTTCTTCTTTTTGGGCTCTTTTGTTTATAAGAGAGCCATCACACATATGTCAAGTTGAAGAGAAAAGTCACAAGAAAGAAAGATTTTACAAATCTTTGCACTTTTTCTAACAGTTGCAACCACAATCCCACCTTTTCCATTCTTTAAATTTTTCTGACTTAAAATGTCAAGGGTTTCTTCCCTTTTATAGTAAAAATTAATACCTCAGCTTGAGTTTGTATTTCTCTGCATAGGATGACAGGTATTCGGTATGCCCATATTCGTGTCTTGCTCACATGAATGATGAGGGTGCTGTCCTTGGAAATCCATTGTGGTCATGGTGTTAACATCCCCGTATCTACTTGCAGATCGGATGATAAAGATTCATGTGAGAGGAAGAGAGATGGAGGTTGTGGGGCAGTGATGGGTCCATGAGGCACGTGAAATTGAAATGGTTGTGTGCTTTGTGGGGGGAAGTGGTATGATTGGTTTAGGTTGGGACCCTTTGCCTCACTTTGATGGGAGAAGGAAGAAGTAAACATTGGGGTGATAACTTGTACGAAGCCACTGAAAGACTACCCCGTCTGCTCTGCCCATCAACTCTGCTACTACTTTGAAGCCTTAGTTCCCAGCAAATGGACAACTTTGAATGATTCTCTTGTTTATATGTTTTTTCTGTTTTTCTCAGAGCAACTTTTGCAACCTTTTCTGCAACTTGTAAATTGGAAATTTGCATCTCATTGGGGGGCAGAGCATTTTCCCCCTCCCACTTTCCTCTTTTCATGGGCATATTAATCACTAATCATCTTCTACAGTTTGATGCTTGCATTAATATACCTTCTTGAACCTGCAAGTTTGCTTTGGGTCCTTTTTTTTTTTTTTTTTTTTCTTCTCTGTTAGGGGGAAGTGGGAACTTGGGTTGAGGGGCAAATTCTTATTCCAACAACTGCTTGGCTTTGTTTGGGTTCTCTAAATAAATTTTTTTTGGATCTGTCTCTAATTCTCCATGCTAAACAAAATAAGTGTCCATTTCAGAAATAAAAACAAAAGGTGTTATTAACCTGTCTCAAATGTAATGGAAAGAACCTCTATATGATAGCTGGCAGCATAATTTGTTCTATAATAGGACAATAATAGTAAAATAAATATATATATAGTAATAAACTAATAATAAAATGAGAAAGTGTAATATGATGTCTACTTCATATATATCAATAGTTGATATATAATCGTAGATTTTTTACATCAACGGTTGATAGTCGTTTATGTAAATATAGATGATTATTAAAGTGTAAATTAATTTTTGAATAAGTTAAATTGAGAGAAAAATCTTGTATATATCAACGATTGCTAATTATTCACGTATGTAGATAGAAGAGAGATCTTTTTAGTTGCTAGAAGTTGTAGGTAGGCAAGCAAGAAAAAAACCACAGAATCGATCTGTTAAAAGAGTGTGCATTGGACGGATTGAAAACGACATAATTATGACATGAAGGGCAAAGAACATGATAAAAACCACATTTTGGATGACATGGTGACTTAGATTGGTCTGATACAAAGTGTCCTAATCAACACACAAATCTTTGTTAAGATTATAAAATTAAGATTGCTATAATTTGATTTAGATATTGCCTGAGTTTGTCTTAGTGGCTAGTGTGTGGTATGTTTGCCAAGTGTGAATCCATAGTAATGTAGTCCTCTCATTTGTGGACTTGTGGTGAAAAACCTAATCCCTTTATTACATGCTTTCTGGAAGGAGACCGATCCACTAATAAAGAAATCAACTAATGACTTGAATTCCACGAGCATTTACAATGTGGGAGACACCCTAAATACCTTATTCTGAGGACCCATTAATGTGGGCCTTTCTTGTCCATCCGATGCATGTGTTGCACACATGTCATAGTAAAGATCCAATGGGCGGCGAGAGAGGGTCCATGGTCATATTCATGTCAAAATTAACGGATGGTTTTTTATTTGATTAACTACCCGTAGAATCTTGCCAAACTTACAGAACTACTATAAAAATACAATTTATGTTTTGGGTTATTATTGGTCATTTGAGTGTGTGTGGTTGTATTTTAACATAATTTAGGAGGGAGAATACTTGGGTTACCCCACTCTCAAATGTTTGTTCGGTAGTATAGACTTATAATCGAAACCGTTAGATTGCCTATTAACACTCATCTCTGTAAAAAGTCAACTCAATCGAAAATCATGTGGTTATATAAATGTTATCGAATAAATGGAAAGTTTGTATGTAAAGAGTGGCTTTGCCAAACTATTCATTTATTTCATTTATTCGATAACTGTTATATAATCAAATAATTTCCAATCAAGTTAATTTTTTATAGAGATGATGTTTAATAATTGATTTAAAAAATGAACGGTTCTGATTATAAACATACACTGCTAAATAAGTATTTTTGGGGAATGGGGTGACTTGCAGGTCACACTTGAAGGTGACCTAAGTACATTGCGCATTTAGGAGAATTATTAGTTTACGATATAGGCGTTCAAAGATCCAACACTCTCAAGAGGGAGCTCGAACATCTAATACAGAACATGAAAGTATCATAAGCTTTAAACCAATCACTTGTTTTTATGAGTATTTAAGGTTGTGAGACCTTTATAAGTAACATATTTATAGACAACACTCTGAGGCTAATTGGTTAGTAAGATAATACGGTGTTAGACTAAACTAATAATTTGTTGGAGAGCGCTTAGAAGAATGACATTAATTTTTTTTAAATTGGTATCCAAATTAAAATTTGGTACCTAAAAATGAAGATGAGTGTACACCACGAGAGACATCGGAAGCATTTGGATTGGGTAGTCGGAAATTAAGAATCCTCAAATCATAGTGTGGCAAGTGGGTGATGAGCCCACTAGGCCGAAGGAGATAGGTGGGAATGCCACGTACGTTAGGCTTTGTAGCCGTCCTCATCATCATGCATGCCATTGAAGTTGAAAGATAAAGAAAATTTAATTAATGTGCTTAATTAGAGGGTCGGGTATAGGACAAAATATTCTATCAATGTGGGACGTACGATCTATCAAACCCCATGAAATTATAAATAATTATTCTTATCATGTTCCCTAGCCCACTTTTATTCCACTTTAATCAATGTCTTCTTGTCTCTTCCAAACCCTACGCTAAAATAATAATCTGAAAAATTTAATCCGAAATCTCTGTTTATTATTTTGTCGTGATTATATATGTCTTCCATGGGGGTAAAAGTGAAAAGGCTTTTATATATGTATCTCTCAATCTCGCATGCACACGTAAAAAGATAAAGGGCAAAAAAAAGGGAAGGTAAAAAAATTTAAGTTGAAAGGTGATCGATGTTTCCTATACATGAATAAAATGTAGGTGAAAAAATAAACAGCATCACTTTGTAAAGATCGATATTGTGATTATAACCAAAACCACGCCATCTTAGGGTTTATAAGTAAGCATTTAGGATTTGCATTTAAAAAATAATTAAATGAGGACCTGAAACCACGTAATTTGACCAAAATACAATACCATTATTTAGTAGAGGATGATCTGAACTCGATCGGGAATATAGAAATAAATAAAGGTTTGAATATAGCTAGTATTTTTTGAAGGCAATATCCAAAGATTTATGATCATATATAATATTCATTAATTCAACATTGAAAGTTACCATTTAAAAACTTAGAACCAATATGAGTTGCTAAGTAATAGCATGACTCATCAAAACTTATATAAGAAAAATAATCCAACGTGACATCAATCAAAATAGGTTTAAATTAAAAGCTAAAACTTATTGAGTTAATGTCATGTATAGCTTTTGAGTTTATTTCTAATTAATTCAAAAATATAAGTTAACGATATGAATTCGGATATAGGTACCAACTAGTTATATAGGTATTTCTTCAGCATTTGAAGATGTTTAAGTTAGAATTCTTCCTCCTCAAATGAAAATAAAATAAAAACCAAAACTTGGTGATCGATATATATAACATTGACTGGGATTAACCTAAAGCAGAATCTTAATCAAAAAGAAAAAGAAAAAAAAAAAAAAACAAACCAAGGTTAATTGATCGNAAAAAAAAAAAAAAAAAAAAAAAAAAAAAAAACAAACCAAGGTTAATTGATCGTGGGCTAAAAGGCGTACTGCATATAAATGTAGTACTAATTAAGTACACATCTGAAGTACATCTAATCATCCAATTAAGCTTGGATCTGCTTTAATTAGGTTTCAAAATACGACTTAAATGGTTTATGATCAAATGGATTTCCATTATGAAAAATGACAACCATCAAATTTTATGAATGATTTCAAATATTGAAAGTGATCAAGTGTTTAATTACTATATTGGTTACCAAATTAAAGAATGAGCAATTGATTCGTATTAATTATTAGAAGAGATTTATCAAGCATGAATTCCTCTCTCTTAAATTAAAGAAAAAAAACTAATCCAAATTTAGTAAATAATGTGTCAGTACACATCTGACATCTCATTATCAATTATTCATTGAAAATAAATAAAGTTGAAAATAAATCTGAGTTTTAATAAATAAAAAACTGTCACTATCACTTAGTAAATAATTAAGAAATAATTTTAGCAAAACCCCATAAACTATAAGAAATAATTTACTTTGCCTCTTGAATAAATAATTTAATTTTCAGGCCCCTTGTATTTAAAGAATTTATAGTATGTACCTCCTACGTACATCAATTCTATCAAAATTTCTGTTATTTTTTAGTATATATCACACATTGTGACATACTTTTCTGGGTTCTATATCTCTCTTATAAATTTTTCTAAAATTTAAGAGGTGTGAAAATTAAATTATTTGTTCAGAAGATAATGTGGAATATGACCTATAATTAAAGGGCATTCTTAAACTTTTTCCAATAATTAACAAAAAATAGAACAAATTTAGGTGTGTAATCTCTTGCAAGAAAATACATGCACTAGAGTACTATCCACTGACAGTAAAACAGGGAAGCTGTCTGTGTTTTTTATTTTATTTTATATTTCATGTAGTGAGTTTTTCTTTATGTCATCGTTCCCATATTATTTAATGTAAAAATCACCTAGTTATTATGAAAAAGTCAGCACTTTGTGTTGTTGAAGGGTCGACCATATATATATGAATTCATTGAATTTGCACCTCTGCTTAATTTAGTTTCTCACTTGTAGGTAGCCAAAAGCTTCATCATTTGTGTTACTTGGGAGAGGTCATCGATCAATAGGCTTTTCATTTTTTAATTTTTATTTGTTAATTAGATCGCTTTCCCCTTCCTAACGGAACTTGTAGCAAGGAGTTGAAGCACATTAATTCACTTTCAATAAAATTAAACATTTTAAAGTGAAAAAAAAAAAAAGGGAAATGNTAAAGTGAAAAAAAAAAAAGTGAGTTGCAGCTGTAATGTTTAAGAATAATATATATATATATTTTTTATGACAAATTTTTGTACTCCCATTTTCTTCAGTTGCACTTTTTATTATTATTTTTTTGTATATTTTATTCTTTTTATTTCTAGACCTGTCTTATAGATATAGCTTTTCACTTTCAAAATGTATAAATTTTCTTTTGAATTCTTTTCTCTTTTGACATGTTTTAACTTCTTCTGTATTCCACTAATTTTTACAAACCCTTTGCCTTCATGCTGTCTTCTAGATTGCCTTTTACGTAGGCACTGGTTTTCTAACAAGCGATGCACAAATTTTAAATACAAATTTAGAAGTACAACTGTTTTACATTTGAATAAGGGATGCCTTACTTGTAAAATTAGCAAGTTTGTGATTAGATATTCATTACCAAAAAACTGATATGTAATCAAAAAAATAAATAAATTGACCTTTAATTAACCACATATATTGCAAAGATCAATGAGTATAATTAATATAAGAATAATATTATTCTTACTACATTTTTATATTACATTTCTTATACCATCTTACCTATTATCAATGTACTGGATAAAGTTTTTCCTAATACGCATACGGTATACGGGAAATTACTTGCAAATAAAATATTTTGAAATAAAAAAGGCATATTTGAAAACACAAATAATAAATATATAAACAACATTGAAAAGAGGAGAAACGCAAATGGAGAAAAGTAGACAAAAATCGTTTCATAATTCATTGTGTTACTTTGGGAAAAGATCATCACTAGGGTTTTATTTTATATCAAATTTTTGGAGGGACTAATATGCTGAAAGATTGAGTAGAAGTGTCTCCTGGGCATTCATCAGCTGGTTTTATTTTGTTATAACTTATTAACAAAATGGCAGGACTTGTACGTAATTTAAGATTGGCAAAACAAAAGATTGACAAAAAACAGAAGGTAAGATATATAGCTCAATTTCTTCTACTTATGTTTAATTGTTTAATTGTTTAATTGTGTGTAAATTTTGTATTTAATTATATCTAAAATTATGTTATTTTAGACTTTTATATAATTATTATTTTCAAATAAACACAAAAATAAAATTTTATGAAGAATATATTTGCATGCCGTGTGGTTTTTAAACAGAAATAATTTTTTTCCTGTAATCGTAACACAGTATAACACACTAAACTAATTTAATTATCAATTTATTTATATTATAACACACGTAAATTTTTGTTTTAAAAAATTTTCGGTGCTGGTTGGGGAATGTTGGAGTGTGTGTTAAATATGGGATACGTTTGGGCTTTGGAAAAGTCATTAGAAACGTTAAGTAAGGTTGAGTTTGACTCTGCCATCTCCATCTTGTTGGTTTACTTTTTGGAATGTTAAGACGAGTGGTCGTCCTTGTCACCTTGGTGCTTGTGTGTCGGCCTCTTATGAAAGAAACTTGGTATTGTGATATAAATTACACATGTCCATCTACAGATTTGTTTTCTGGTAACCGATGGATATATTGGCTTAATTCACTCGACATTTTTCTCTTGAGTTGGGTTTGTCTATTCAAAGTTGGTCAGATTACACACATTACCGTAATAAAAATAGAAAATAGAGACCAATATATATTAGTTATAGAAAAAGATGTGATAATTAGATATAGAAATTAAAATGCCTCCAGGTGAAAAATGGGCAATAGAACTATATTATCTAATTGTTATTCTTTTTTATGTAACTAATATTAATCTCTATTATTTATTTTTGTTGTAGTACCTGACGAGTTTGAATAGACAAACCCAACTGAAGAGAGAAATATCAAATAAAAGCTATATTATTCAATTGTCACTCTTTTTTATGTAACTAATGTTAATTTTTTTATTTTTTTTATAGCGGATTCTACTTGATCATCTTCATTACTGTGGTTAATTTTACTGTTTGACCTTACCAAAAATAAAAGTTTTGAAGCTCACCGACTGGAACATAAACATAATATCAACACCTAATAATAATTAATGCATAAGCAGAGGGACCATACACGTGTCTAGCTAGCTTGCTACCCAAATGTAGTTGGAATCTTGAAAAACGATACAACAAAGAATGAAACACATGCAAAAATACAATGAACTATCAACATAATTGCCAAACCCTAAAACAAATTCAAAAATAAAAAAATCAAGGAATATGTGAGCCCCTAGCTAGTATACATACAGTGATTGAGCTAGTGATATATCTTTTCTCATGCCATGTGCTCATCAGTACTTTTTATCTGATGCTAATGCCTACCATTAAGTCAATGCATGTATATACAGGTTATGAATTCATTGATATCCTCTACAGATCTTCTGCTTTTCATCTCCATCACATCATCTATCTTCATGCTCAGTCCATTATATACACAGTAAAAAAGTATATACATGGATATATTGGTGTTAAATTTGCATGGGATTTAATTATTTACATTTGGTGCTTGTTTTAATGGACAAGACTGGAATTATGTAGCATTGTTGAATTGAAACTCCAACTTTATATTGAAGAACTTGGAGCCTTTAAATTATCAAATTTGGTTAATTAATTAAGAAATATATATTATATTTCGGTGTGATTATGTCAAATAATGACTTTGATTTGGGTTAAAAGAGTTAATATCAATGCTTATGTCAAATTACTAACTCGTTAGTAATTGATCGCTCTTGTACATATATAATTTGTTTTTATTCTCTGTAATATAATGAGCACTGTTACTTGAAGTGACTTGAAGTAGCAGCTATATGCAACTTAAATGCTAACTTTTTTCAATATTTTGACTAAACTCAAGGCGTGCGATTTAAGCATTTATGCAGTTCAAACTTTGAACGTCATTTTCTAAAAGCAATAATATAGGATGGAAGATTACCACAAGTCTCAACTGGAAGACCGAAAAGACTGCACTGTAGCCTAAGAAATTGAGTGGCAGGAGGAGTCATGGACTCATGTCCATGTATTAGTTTGGCAAAGAAGCAATTAATATGGTCCTTATCGTGAGGTTTCGTTTACAATCAATTCATGAGAAGCTAAGGATCGATGTATATGTCAATTAATTAGATCACATGAGCCGTGGGTATGAAGTTTAAGATAGGGATCTAGTTGTAAATGAAACTCAAACTATAAAGTCATTATAAACAATACAAACTATATATATTCACTTAAAAAGAAAAAACAACCAAACTATTTGTATGAGAAAAACACTCAAAATACAAAAGTATCTTTCCAATTAACTTGTAGTCTAGTGCTATTTTTCTTCTTAACATTGAACAGGTCTCAAGTTCAATTGCTGCATCCTCACAAAATAAATAAATAAATAAAAAAATAGGTGGAGGGCCAATTTCAGACTGCCATATATTCGGACTAGAATCGGTTAGGTTTTCTTTTTTTTGGGCCAAGAAAATTGTTTGGGTTTTAGATTTTTACTAGTCCACTTTTGTAGAATGTGGTCCAAAAATCTATGACAAATCAGCGGTACTTAATTTAAAGTAAAAAAACATAATTATGTAATTTCTATTTGACGCGTCATATATTGTTTTGTGAATTTTAGCTCATATTATCTCTTTAAATTAAAATAATTAATTTTTAAAAGTACTAGATAATACCTGTTAAGACATCTTCAATTTTTATGTTTTTTAATTAAAAAAATTATTGAAGATATTATCCATTTTTATGTTTTTCAATTTAAAATATTGAAGATAATATATTTTTAGGTAATTAATATTAATTTAATTTACATATTTTGTTCTACAATTAGGTGATTCACTTGTATATTTGCATGATCGTATGGTACATAGACAAATATATTTGGTTCATTGCACACTATATTTGGTGACTTCTAAACCTAAACCGTAAATTATATTTAGTACATTAATAGGGGTATTGGTTAAAGGGTATATGCAATAGGGTTTATGGTTAAGGTTAATATATGGTAGGGTTTATTGTTTTAAGTTTAAAGTTTATGATGTGGGATTAGGGTTTATGGTTTTGGGGTTAGGGCTAGTCTCAGGTTTAGGGTTTTAGAGTTCCTCTACACATGTTTTACTCAATTTCTTGACAAGTTCACCTCATACTCTATTAAAGTGTATAATATAGCTTTTAAAGGCTACATATTTTAAAACTTAACACAAAACTAATAAATCAAGTGTCGAGCGATCAGAGAAGGAGAAAAATGTGCTAGGTTATAGATTTGGTATATCATATATATAACTAAATTTGGACATGATATTAATACATTAAAATTAACTATATATTTTGGTGCATTAATTACCACGTACATTGCTACCTAAACTATTTTCTCCTTCTCCAAGTGCTTGACATCTAATTTGTTGGCCAAGTACTCGGAAAAGGACGGTTGTACCAGAATTTGTACCATTTTTTGAAGTTAAATGTCGC
Organism: Purshia tridentata; assembly: GCA_003254885.1. Classification (NCBI taxonomy): domain Eukaryota; kingdom Viridiplantae; phylum Streptophyta; class Magnoliopsida; order Rosales; family Rosaceae; genus Purshia; species Purshia tridentata. The sequence goes on from QANT01000395.1 coordinate 44,295, forward strand.
AAATGGTTTTGTTCACATACAATATAATCATATCTCTCGATATGATTATATAAATACATGCATGACTTACCCACATCCCTTTCATACTCATTATAAACAAAAAATATATACATATATATATATATATTACAAGTTATATTATATATGGCTGTGAAAAATTTTATTTATTAGTAGTATATATATTTTATGTATTTATAAATCTCATCACATATTAAGTAAGTCATATGATAATAGAAACATAAATAATGTTTGTCGACATCCTTTACATGAAATTTTTAATCAATAACAAAATTACATGATGTGATATGTGAAAAGACAATGTACTAATGTTTTTGTTTTTTTGTTTTTGGCCAAACAGTCTAGCAGTAGAGGATGATTATATTATTAGTCTAGCAATATTATGTATATATAGCACTCCTCGACTATGAATATGACATTCATGTAAATATTAACATAATTTTTTTGTGGCCAAGATAAAATTATAAAATAACATAATAATATAAACATAAATATAATAATATACAAATAATCTTACCTATTAAAAGAGCATTTTCATTGTTACATATATAGTGAGGTCAAAAAATTATATAAAACTTTATTTAAGTGTATCATTACGTACTCTTCAGAAAATTGGATTCGTTTTTGGTTTATTATGACTAACGGCTCCCAATTTCAATTTATTTTAATATTATAGTGAACATATATAGAGAAAATTTTATTAACATTTTTCATTGCAAGTACTATATAAAATATTCATCTAAAATCATGAATTTGGTTAGCAATGGTTTTTCCAAGCCACACGTACGTACGCTGTACGTGGCCTTGGAAAACTCATTCTTCCAAAAGGAGAGCCAGGTACGTAGTAGCAATGGATAAACCCAAATGTGTCTGCTTCCTTAATTTGTAAGGAACTGTGTGCAAGCTAAAAGGGAAAGAGTTTCAAAGACATCTATACTTCATCAGAAAGCCCACAATTTAATTTAAGGAGGTATATATCCACTTTGAAGGTCTAAGTAAATAATTTTGTTGGAGAATATCGAGAGTATGAAAAAATAAAATACAATCAATAAAAAGTAAAACCACTTCCAATAATTACCGAAGCTTTTTGTAATGAAACTCCACACCTGAACTTTTCAAATAGTTAAGTTAAGAACAATATCGATACTAGAGGAAGCGAACCTCAGGTCCATCTCATTTAAATTTGATATAGTATCAGAACCTAGTTGAACCCTGGGAGCGGGCTCCTAATAGTGCCACATGATGGGTGGGCACCTGGAGCGTCTCACTTAAATTTGACAAATCCTACACTCTGTTGTTACATTTTTAGTTAAAGGTCGACAGTTCAATGCTCATAGAATTTGCCTTCGTGCTTCTTCAAATGCATGAAGGACCAAACTTATCAGACCTATTTATCTTTTGAAATTTATGCATACATCTGAATTTCTATACAATATTGGGACTATGAAAGAGGATCTTGATATTTTATTTTCCTAGTTTTGGTTAAATCTCTGAGTTTAATCCTTTCGGAATGAAAAATAAAAATATACTCAAACTTTGTGACATTGGTTTCTCTTTTAGAAATTTTATAAAGTTCTATTTGCTTTTCTAACATGTATTTATTTTTCTTTTCTTGAATCTGAATAGTTTCATGTCAAATAGACAAAAATAAGAAACTTTCTAATAGTAATAATAAGGTAAATTACATATATGCTGTGGAATAAAGAACAGTTATGCAAATGAACTTCTTTTAGCTCATTTTATTTATCCTATGTCATACCCTATTTTTGGGGTGTGACACTGACAGGCGGGTTTGATATAAGCCACACAAAACATTGCATAAAGTCAAACTAATAAATACTAATAATTAGCAGGTTTAATCAGTAAGTAAGATAAAGACATTAACTTTAACGTATACGGTAAATTTTAAAATATCAGTAAGTGACTTGAACAGATGACCTCTAATTAGAACATACTTCTCTAACCAACATGATTGTTGAATTGTATGTTTGATATTTCTCTAACCAACATGATTGTTGAATTGTATGTTTAATATTTCATAAAAAAAAAAAATAGAGTAAAAAACAAAATCCTACTTTTTTATTTTGGACCTAGTGTAGAAGAAACAGAAAGAACCTTCAGTTGAGGGTTTTATTTTAATTTTTTCTTTTGGAACATTCAAGAACAAAATAACATGCAGAAAAAAAAAAATGTGGCTCTAGAATTCATGTCTCATCTCTTCTTATTATCTTAATCCAAACATACTAAGGTCAATGTTTCATGTTAAAGGTTGATGCACCATGTATTCATTTGGGTCCTTGGTTTGGCAAAAGAAATCATGATTTCTTCTCTCTTTCTTCTTTTAACTCTTCTAGTAGTCCATTTTTCTATTGTCCTACATGGCTGACTGAAGTTGCAAATTTTAAATGAAGTTATATGGTATTCAAGGTCACAACTTCCAATTTAAATTAAACATTCTGTGATCAGGTTTCTCAAATTCGTGAGAGTTATTTGAGCAGTAAGTATCTGCAGAAGTAGAGCTTTATAGGGGGAAGGTGGGTTTCATAATGCTGTAATTAACTATATGTAGATGAAGGAATGAAATGCTCATCCTTCTGTTCACCCATTAATTCAATTTACTTGTAATTACAAATTCACTTCTGCACTCCAATCCAATACACTAACCAAATTATATTTCTCTAATGCAATTGAAATGATCATCTGAAGGCACCTTGTCTATCCCAATATGACATTGAGTGCTCTGAATCAAAGCTGAGATCCTTTGCAGTTTGTCTTGATTTTATAGGGCTTGGAAGGCCCTTCATGCCTGGAGATCTTTGCTGGAAGCTACCATACTTTTCGACGAGGCGAGTGCTTGGAACTTCACTGGTAAAAGAAGATACAAGAGAGATGTTCTTCTTGCATGGTGAATAGGTATCAGAGCAAGTTTCCAAACTACCTGGCCTTAATTTAGGGGAGCTTAGAGACCTTGATTTTGCCTTGGCAGATTTTGTTGCAGCCATGTAAGTTGGAACAACAGGAGAGCTTGTGAAGGAATTCTCATCTCCCAATGAACACTGCTTTCTGTGGTGTAATAAGGATGATCTTCTTGGAACAAATACTGGAGAATCCATTCCTTGATTATTTTGCCTTTGAATGTTTTTAAGCCTGAGTTGTTTTCCTCCAAATTCCTCTTTACGCCTTACATTCGAAGGCAAAACTGTGTCCAAGTCTTCAAGTTCTTTGCTTTTGGAAAGTTGGGTGTCTATCCATTGGTCCAACCAGTATCTCCATCTTCCATTTACCTTGTTTCTCTCTGATTCTGCTGACTTCTGGAAAATGGTTTTGCTGACAACTTAGTAGGAGAAGCCAATTTTGACAGAGATAACAACTTAAACCAGTGATTATATACAAGGCTAACTTTCTCTTTCTAGATATCTTGCATGTTTTATTGCTATAATATCAATCTAGATTATAACTTCAAATGAAAATCCACATGGTTAATAGTACGGATTTATAATCTGGTATGAAAATATTTTCCCAAATAAAGAGGAGGAGCTTACCCGATGACTATAGGTGTATTCCTTTATCCGTTCTCTCTTCATCATAGCCTCTTTTTTGCTCAGAAACATGGCCTCTGCCTCTTTCTTTGATACAAAGCTGTCATCCCACCTTTTCTGACTGTTTGAGTCCATCTAAAATTTAATAAATTTCATTATATGTCCATTATGCAAAGACAATTATCTCTAAAAGGCACTGGTTGAGTTAATTTTTGAAATTGAAGGTTTGCAAAAGCAGCCTGCAGCCTATAATTCCCCACAAGAATGATTGTCTAAATTGAGAAAAAGGTGCTCTTTTTCCCTTTCGTTCATAATGTAAGAACAATTTGCCAAACCTACCCTTATTATCTTGTCTCTCAAATTTTGGAACTGATTATGTTCATCAAAATGATAAGTGTCTTCGAATGTTTGGAATCTCCTGGCGCAGACATGTGATTGGATATTAATTATGGATTGCAAGCACTTGAGTGTAGTCATTGCTTGGCGTCTCACTGCTCGGCCTCGGATAATAGCTTGAAGCTTCACTATTCCCTTAAGTGCCTGCAAAGCTTTCCTTGCCTGCAATGTTCTCCCACATATGTTCATTAGAAAACATGTGACAGTGAAGTTCAATAAACTGATCTTAGCAGGATAGGATGAATAAATTTACAATGAAACAATATTTGCATACTTATTATAGTTCTTGTAATTTGATGTGGGAAATTGTAGCTTAATAAGAATAACTGAGTAATTAGCAAATAGAACACCAGAAATCAATATCCAGATTCTCAGATAAGCATAAACATAAACATGGTGTCAATTATATACACTACTTCCCTCCAATCTAGCTCATTGTTTCTTGGACATTTTGTACTAATTGAAACCATCCCAGTGAAGATATTCAGGAACAATTGATAAAAAAAGAAATTTTGTTATGATGAGTGATATATATATATATATATATATATAGAGAGAGAGAGAGAGAGAGAGAGCAGCTTGAATAAACTCACAAGGCAACCTCTAAAGGCAGTTTGAATTTTAACAGCAGCAGATTCTTGTATTTTCCTCTCACATTTATGTTCCAATTCAATAGCCTCATTTCTTGCTTTAATGGTTGGTGAAAGCTTCCTCTCCTCCCTACATTGATGAGAAGACTGTGGGGTACCAGTGAGCCAGACAATCTCAGCAGTAGCATGAGCTGCTGCAACAGCAGCTTCAGCAGCAGCAGTGCTGGCAATAGCCACAGTCAGAGCATGCTTGCTCTGTTCTTCCTCTGCCTCATTTTGTGTCCTTTCTTTTAGTGGTGATTGTGGTGATGGTGCAGTTAATGAGGGTAGTCTTTTGACCTTAAGCCTTCCAAAAATCCATCTCCTTCTCTTCTCTTTCTAAAAAAGAAAAAGAAAATGAGGGTTGGGACTTGAAAATTTGAAACTAAACAAAACAGCAGAATAAGCAGAATGGCTTACATTTTTTTGCTTTGACTGTGTTTCTGAAATAAAGAACCTCTTCACTATACTGAACCAGCTCTTCTTTGCCATTGAAAAACCATGAATTCACATGGTACTAAGGGGAATATATGATGCTGGTTTGCAAAACCCATGTGCACAAATAGTCAATAAAAAACATTAAAAATTCAATTAGTGAACTCACACATCATGACTTGAAACAGTTATCAAAATGCTAAATTCTATGCAGATATTGTGTGAAGATCTGAATATCATCTTACCCATCTCCTGAAATCGAGTGATTTTCGTATATCAAACAAGAATTACATCACACAAAAATTTCAGCTCATGGTAACTTGGGTATGCTACTTTTATAAAGTGTAGGAAGATCGCTTAGAATTCACTCAAAGTTTATAATATGAAACATTGAAAAATGTGTTGGGAAAGTCCATCAGAAATGGAGGAAGGGAAGCAGATGTTTATTGGGAAACTGAATCACAAACACCAAAAAGGTTGTTAAATTTCCAAGTTGATAATAATCTAATGTGGGTATGTTTGTTTGTCAATTCAACTATGAACCATTCACATTTTTTTCTCTTGTTCATTATGAGTTCTTCTATTCAATTTGTGGGCCTCAAGCAAGCAATTGTACAGAAAAAAGTAGAGCTACTTTGTGCTCATTGAGGGAGGCTCTTGATGAATTATGAGGAACACTTTTGATGGGGCCTCTCATCTTTTCTGCAACCTCCAATTCTCTCTACTGCAACAGACATGTTCAAATGTCTGCTGGGAATCAAATTACTAAACTATCCCTTCATCAGTTGAGTGAGTTCTAATACCATGCAACAGGAGTCCATCATGTATGATGAGGATTATGCTTGTTGATGTGATTTACTCCAATATTGACTATTCAGATTTGTCTCCTGTTCCTGACCCATCTACATATATATGTTTGATGGAGTGGATGGTCAAGATCCTCTTCCATGGTACTGGTTCTACTGAATTTATGCATACTGAATTTTTTAAGTGGAAAACTCATGGCCAATTTGCTATAATGAGGACTTTAGATATTTCCTTTCTCTTTGTTGAATTGGAACCTTGATCCATCCTTTTTTGTTGGAATGAGCAAATCCTAGTCAGTCACACTGTTGTTTTGTGGCAATTAGGTGTACTATCTGGGACCTTCCAAGTTAAAGATATTGTACTGTAGGCAACTACTTCGATATTATTTGTGAATAGTTGAAGTCTTTAAGAGTAATGTTATACACATCAAATTTGTATATTCATCAAATAACTTTACCAATGATGTGACAGTATTTTGCTTATTCCCATGTGAGCTCACCATGAACCAAAAAAAAACTCACGTTCGACACATAATTTAGTGAGCAATTTTTATGACTCTAATAAGTATTTAAAAAGGGAAATCAATTTCTCTTCTCCGCATACATTTTTCTTTATTATTATTATTTTGTATTGTCAATTTATAATCAAAACTGTTCATTTGTTAAATATAATTATAAAAATTATATTTAAAAAATTTTAATTAAATAAAAAATATTTAATTATGTAATCATGATCAAATAAATAAATAGACGATTTTGATAACAATTAGATTTAATATTAGTTTATTTATAACTAATATATGATTTAGATGATTTTTTTTGCAGAAATAATTTTTATATAATTATATAAAATATAAATAAATTGGATCATTAAAATATATAATGAGATAAAAATAATAAAAGAGAACGTTAATGAAGGAAGAGAAAGAGAGACAGATGCATTAATTATTGAGGGATGTGGGAGAGTCAGAATGGGCAAGAGATGAGAGAATGTAGGGAAGAAAACAAAGGAAATAAAACCAACCTTGGCTGATAGAGAGGGAAGACAGCTGTTGAAGGGGCCCAGAGAGAGGAGTGGTCATATAATTATATCCTCATCTTTTACAAAAGAATAAAAATAGAGAAATCTTATTCGTCTCTCTCCCTCTCTTTTACACTCCTCACCAAGGAATGAAATTTCGGTAATTTCAGCGAAATATCACCGAAATTATCGTTTTTTTGGGGGTCTGAAACGAAATGTCATATTCAAGTGATTTTCGTCTGAATTTCGATGATTTCGTCGAAATTTCAAAAAATTTCGCCGAAATTCCGAAATTTCGGCGAAAATGTCGAAATTTGTCATAAGCCCTAAAAATCAAAATCAAAATTTCACAAAATTGGCACCTCAAACCTTAGGGGAATGAAAGCCCATGGTGTGGGAAGAAAAACCCACAAAAAATATGGGTGATTGGACCTCGGAGGTGGCCGGAATTAGCCAAAATAGGCGGCGGAAGGAGGCTGCGATTTCTCACTTAGGGAGGCCAGTCGGGCTGGGTGATGGCTGGGTTGTGTTGGCGCCGGCTTGGGGAGTCCACCGGTGGTCTTAGATTGCCAGAAAGTGGCCGAACAGATAGGCGACAAGGAGAGAGAGTGAGAGAGAAGGAAAGGTTAACTTAAAAGCTTCAGAAGATGGGGGGAACGGGGAAGAAGAAAGAGAAGGAAAAAAAAAAATCAAGGGGGCAGNAGGCGACAAGGAGAGAGAGAGAGATAGAAGGAAAGGTTAACTTAAAAGCTTCAGAAGATGGGGGGGGACGGGGAAGNAACGGGGAAGAAGAAAGAGAAGGAAAAAAAAAAATCAAGGGGGCAGCAGGCATGCGCAGTAAAAAGGGAAGTGGGACCAAACCAAAAAAGTCAAATATGTATTAATATAAGAACCAACTAATCATAGTTCAAACAGTGGGACCTTACTGTGCATACATCAAACATACTCAATTTTAGAACCAATGGCATGCTGATCACTTGGACTTCAGGTGGTAAATAGTAAAAAAAAAAAGTTCAGATGGTACGGGAGCACACCCCCTATAGTTCAGGTGGTATTTGTGTAAAAAACCCTATGTATTAATATAAGAACCAACTAATCATAGTTCAAACAGTGGGACTTTACTGTGCATGCATCAAACATAATCAATTTTAGAACCAATGGATGCTGATCACTTGGTAATGGAGTTTCAAAAAATTAATATTAATATAACACTTGTTGATATGACTACTTAATTAATTTGGTGGTTGTCTACATAATATGTATGTCAAATTATGTTACAACTTGGTGATATCATTATATGACTACTAAATTAATTTGGAGTTTTTATTATTGTGATATGATCATCATATGACTACTAAATTAATTTAGAGTTTTTATTATATATTTGGAGTTTTAGAATACTTATTTAATTTATAATTTAAAATTGTAGTATAATTTGTACATTTGAGATGTTATTTATATAATTATTAATTGGTGTAATATTTTTTTAATGGAATTTACCTGCAATACGCATTATATTCATTTTATATCACGTAAAACCTACAATATGGTTTAATTTTTACCTGCAATACGCATTATATTCACTTTATATCATGTAAAACCTACAATATGGTTTAATTCCTTCAATGTTTTTTATAAATGTAGTATATAATATGTTAAATAAGTATATGGTAAAGTTTTATTTAAAATTTCCGTCGTTTAATAGCAATTTCCATCGTTTTTGTCTAAACCCTAGCGAAATCGAAATTCGATCGAAATTTCCATCGAAAATTTCCTCGAAATCGAAATTCTATTCCTTGGTTATCACTTAAATTAAAAATGAAAGTAAGTTATTCTCTTAATTAAATTTTATTTACAAGTTATCACCTTTATCTAAATTTTTAAGATTTTTTAGTCCATTCATAAAAAAAAACTTGGATGGAGAATATTTTGTCACCTCAGCATGCTGAGTGGCAAGGCTCAACCAATTATAAGTGGCCATATATCCATTTTTTTAATCTATTTTTCTATTTTTACAAACTTTGAAAATGAATGAAAATAGCTTCGGACTCAAAACAATACACAAAAAATTCCTACAAATTCGTCTTGACTAGTACTAATATACTATGGAGTCAAATTACCAATTTTTCCTTTAAGAGTTTTCTAAAAATTTTGGAAGTCCAAACGGAAATTCTATAAAATTTATTTTATGTAGGGAAATTTATTTTAATTTTCTAGAAAAAATTTGGACTTCCAAAATTTTTTGAAAACTTTAATGGGAAATTGGTAATTTGACTTCATAGTAAATTAGTACTAGTCAAGACGAATCAGTATGAATTTTCCATGTATTTTTCTGAGTCCGAAGCTATTTTTAATTTATTTTCAAAGTTTGTAAAAATAGAAAAAAAATGGTTGTACATGTGGCCACTTGTAATTGGTTGGGCCTTTCCACTCAACATGCTGAGGTGGCAAAAACTTCCCCACCTAAGTTTTTTTCTATTAATGGACCAAAAAACCCTTGAAAATTTGGATGAAGGTGAGTAACTTGTAAACAAAATTTAATTCAAGGGATAACTTGCTTCAATTTTTAATTTAGGTAGTAACATGCAAATCGAGTCAAAATTCAGGTAAGTACCTTGCTAAAAGCCTTTAATTAATATAATAATTTTAGTTTAACTTTTAAATCAGTTATTAAAATTGTTTTTCTTTCTTTTGTCATTTGGAGAAATGAGAATTAAAACTTGGGACGAGAGATAAAATGCTTAGTTCTTTTGTTATTTGGTGTAATAAAACTCCTTAGTTCTTGCTTCAATAAAATGCTTTATTTTCGTACAAAATTTAGAACTTTGGGGACATTTTTAAAGAAAATGCCACTATTTGGTATGAACTTATTAAATAAAATAAATTTAAAATGGATATTATTCAACCGATTTAGGGTGGATGTTTGCTTTACATATTATAAGTAAACATGTAAAGTAAATTACATGTCTGGCCTAGTACCAAAATAGAGTAAAGACAAAAATGAGAAGAGATGAGAGTTTTATTAGTTTTGATTAAAGGCCTGGTACCAAAACTTTTCATACACCTAGTACTTATTTTGGTACCAAATTTTTAATCAAAATTATTAAAAAAAATTCAAAAAGAAAAAATAAGAAGTGAGAGCTTTAATAATTTTGATTAAAGGTTTGATATCACTTGCTCTCGTAAGCATGAGCATACGTAATTCTATCATGTCATTACACGTCACCAGAGTTCCACAAGCTTTCTGTGTTATTAGTTCAATCACATAATTCACATGTGTCGCTCGCAAAAGAGTTGTCCCACCACTAGCAGCCTAAAGTGGCTTTATATCTTTGATTTATTTATTGAAGGTTACTTAGAAGTTTTAGAGCCACTTTTTTTTTATAGAATAACTAAAGCTACTTTTTTTGATAGAAAAATTAAACTATTAAAGCCACTTTGGGTGACATGGGTGGAGCCAAGGAATATAATTTTAATTTTGATGGAAATTTTGATTAAATTTGGATTTCGCTAAGGTTTAGATAAAAATAACAGAAATTACTATCAAATGACGAAAATTTTAAATGAAAATTTTAAATAAAACTTTGCTATATACTTATTTAATATATTATCTACTACATTTATAAAAAACATTGAAGGAACCAAATCATATTGTAAGTTTCATGTAATATAAGGTGAATATGATGTGAGCTAAAAACAAATTCTGTTAAAAAAATGTGATATAAGATGAATATAAAGTGAATTATACTAAACCTTATATACTCTATAATTTATATTTTATATTTTTTAGCATATAATATAGGATATTAGGATTTAGACCCTTTAAGATATTTTTTATTATTTTTTATACAAAAATATATTAGAATTTAAGATTTAAAAATAATTAAATGAAATCATAAAACTAAAAGGTAAAACAAATTTTTAAACGAACCCCAAAACCAAAAGACCAAAGGGCCAAACAAAACTCTAAACCTTTTTTTTTTCTTGACCAGTGCTTTAGTAAAAATTTAAAAATAAACAAATCATCCTTCTTTTATTCCATACATAAATGGCTAATCCCAAAATGTCAATTCGATCTGTCTAAGTAATTGGACCAAAATGTTTTGCAATTTAAGGATGATTCAGAATTTCCGTCTATTTATATATTGTAGATAGATCTTTCGGTGTAACCAATACACTGGTATATAATACTATAATTAATATATACATCATACTATCGGTAGATATTGTTAATATTACAACTCTACAAAGATAAATATGTCTTCTAATAATAAATTTATACATTAGATTATTATATCACATGGTGGTATATCGGTTATATGAAAAAAATTCTCGTACATTCAAATGTAAAAGAAAATCGGCCGTTTTGTGTTCATTTAACTCTTAAGTACACAATTGCGAGCTAAAGTCGGAATTTTGGGGGTTTTAGAAAATTGTGTGAATTCGTAGCCACAAAGGGGTTTCGTGAGAACAAGTTTGAAAGAGGGGATTCATTTTCATCTTGCAATATTTTTCTGTTTATGTAGGTATATGAACGTCCCGTTTGTGTCTGCATATTTAAAAAATGATACTTATAAGATTTTAACAAGTTGGCTTCACACTCATGAAGAAAATGTCACTGAAACACTTCCTTGAGCAATTAACAATTTGAAATATATATAGTACTTGAGAAGTCTAACAACCTCAGCATGAAGGATAATTGTACAATGCAAATACAGCCATGCGACGTTTGTTATCTTAAACGTCTTCACATGATCCAACTCTGGATCACAATGTAATAAAATAATTTATTTATTACTACGACGGTGTATACAATTTATATGTCTCTCTCATATAAGATGTACACCTTAGTTTTACTCTTTAACAATAATGGTGTTGCATACTATTTCCTGTTTGATATTTGGACTTGTATTGACCAAAAAAAAAACCAACTAGACTTGTGACATCAAGATTTCACATGTTCGAGGAAAAATAATAAAGACTCAAGCTATTTAGACTACCTTTTATTACTGAATTAACCACCCTTGGACCATTCGACACTAATCTGCCAAAATAAAACAAACATTTCGACACTAATCTGTCGAAATGTTTGTTTTATTTCGGCAGCTAACTACCGAACTCTTTTGTATATTTTAGTAGCATACTCACTACAAGAAAAATATACTTGGGCGACGAATACAATTTTGTCGCCCGAAGATACTTTGGGTGAATTCGTCACCCAAGGAGCCTTTGAACGACAAAAAAACAAGTTCGTCAACCAAGGAAACGTTTGGATGAAAACAAATGCGTCGCCCAAAGATAGCCTCAAAACAAAATTTCACCAAGCCTTTGGGCGACAAAAACACCACATTCACAGAGACAAAATTATAATGTGCGATGAATATTTTTTTCGTCTCCCCGGAGACTTTGGGCGACGAAAATTCACAATTCGTCACCCAAGAGGTGTTTAGAAAAACTAATTTTGCAACTAAATGGGGCGACAAATTGTAGACTTGGGGCGATGAACCCATTTCGTCGCCCAAAGTTCAAAAAATTAAAAACCCCACAATTAGTCCACTCGTTTTAAATTGGTTCTAACCGAACGGCCCTATATATCCACTCTGATCGTCGCGGCATTTGCAGAAATGAAATTTAAGAATAATCTTAAAAATTATACAGTTCCAATCGTCGAAGTGACATTGTCTTATTCACAATTATTGAAATGTATAGCAATGAGCAAAAAGTTAATATAATTATACCCTTCAAGTGTATTTATATGTAGAAGCTTGAAATCTTATCGAGCTTCTAACGATTAGAATTGTTCATCTTTTAGTCCCCCGCTCAAAGATTGTCGGTGCAAAAAAAATAGCTTGACGGGCTTTGTGCAAGTTAGGCATCGACGATCGAACGCACGAATGATCATGGTTGTTATAATGATAATCAAATGACCAGATCAAATTAGACTAATCTAAACCGTTCATCTCTTTGATCCCCAATCAAAGATCCTGCTCACAAAAAATTATGGCAATTGGAATTGGAAATGTTAGGTATTGTGATTTTAGGAGATATATATTGTTCAGAGGTTTGGGCGACAAATCTTCGTCCAAACTTTTTAGTGAAAATGAAAAATATTTAGAGGGAAATATGCCGCGCTATATTTCAAAGTTTGGGTGACGAAGCTGTTTTGTCGCCTGCAATTACCTAGGCCGACGAAATGGAACTTTTCTTTTCCTGTAGCATCCTTAGGCGACGAAATAGTTTCGTTGCACAAAACTTTTCCTGAAAAAGAAAAAATTTTGGGTGGGGAAAATCCAGCTAAATATTTGAACATTGGGCGATGAAATGGTGACTTCATCGCCCAAAGTTAGGTTTGGACGACGTAGTGCAATGTTCGTCGCCCAAAACTGTCGTGTTTTAACCCCCCAGCCCCTCCATTTCTGCATCTTCTTCATTCTCTCACCCTTTGTCTACCTAGCAGCTCTCCATCCTTCGACCTCTGCCCCCTCCTTCAGACCTCGCACCCTCTCTCCTTCCTCCCCCTCTCTTAGCCTCTCTCCTTCTTCCTCTGATGCTGGCCTTCTCCTTTCTCCTTCTCCTG
>QANT01000396.1:0-102139 GCA_003254885.1 Purshia tridentata
GATGGGATTTACCCTCAAAACTCAGGAAATAAAGCCGCTCGAATATATACATACCAACCCAGATATTAGTACAATTGTAATGTACCTATATATATATTTTTATTTTTTCTTTTACTTGTTTGATTATTTTTTATGAATAATATATTTTTTATTATATAATATAAACGAATATTATTATTTATTATTTTAAATTAAAAAATATAAAACTAGATAATATTGAATGTTTTAATTAAATATGTCTAAACAGATATTATCTTTCATTTTTAAAATTAATTTATATCAATTATCTTAATTTTAAGAGAGAATCTGAGTCAAAATTTAAAAAGTCTATTTTTTAGACCTCAATCTAAAAAATTAGATTTAAATATTAATTTAAATTTCTATATGGTTTTAGTCTAAATGACCTTTCAAAATTGGACCTATTTCTAATTATTCCTTTGTTTTTTGTAACCACACTAGAGTATTTTTATAGAGATACTTTCTGAATGAGCAATATTATACTAACATAATTATTTTAGGATAATTTAATTGAATAATCCTTTTAAATACCTAAAAGTTTTTTTAACACCCTCCTTCCAAAACTTACAATAATCCTTTTTTATGTGAAATGTCCATAATACCGTTCATAAAAAAATTCAAATTTTAACACCCTCCTACCCAACCCTCTGATCTCTCTATCTCTCTTCCCTACCCCCACATATCCAACTTGCACAGCATTCCCACCCATTGAAGCTAATTCAAAAGTTGATTTAATATGGTTAGATGTTCAATAATTTTGACCTATTTTGACCATTACATTGATAATTGATAGAGAAGAAAGGTGATGTTCTTCGAAAAATTTGAACAAAAGAATCTTCGCAATAGAGATGCAACCAAAAACAGTGTATAATTGTCTTGCAGCGCTCCATGTGGAATTATGAAATTTTATGATACACATATTCCGAACATCATGCGTGACACGTATATAACCAGTAGAGTAATGACTTATGACAGAAAAAGATGACCCATCTATCTGCTCCCATTACCAGTTGCAATGCCTTACAATTCTAAAGCTTAGTTTGGTATTACAATAAGAAAAAACTGTAATGAAGTAATACAGCAGTGAAGTAAAATAATAATGAAGTAATGTCAGCTAAGTGTTTGGTAAACTATATTTTTAAAAGTGTTGTGAGTACAAAAGCAGTATGAAAGTGTTTGGTAAATTGTAATATAAAACTGCTGTAACTATTCATAATTACTAAAATGGACATAATGTTGAAAGTTTTTTTAACTTATTTATTTGAAAAAAAAAGCATTTTATTAGTTATAATTTTTGGTCTACAAATTTATATTAGCATTAAAATTATAAACTACAAAACAAAATTATTAAATAAGTATATATATTATTTTTGTAATAATATTTTAATTTTAATGGTACAAATAAAATATCATAATTAGTAATATCAATATAAAATAGTCATATTAAAAGTACATTCACCATCACATACATTATACAAAAAATAAATATGCATACATCCACCATCACATACATCATACATATACCATAGTTAAAAAATGAGAATAATCGTTGTCATTTTGTTAAAAAAGTGAGGATATATTGGTAAAAATAATTTTGGCCACAATTGTCACTCATTACAGTTTGAAATCTAGTTTTGAAAAGCAGATTTCAAACTGTAATGAATATCTGAAGTGAGTGACCTCAAATAGTCACTTACTACAATTTTTGAATTTTTACCAAACACCAAAACTAATTGTCACTCATAACAGTTTTTGGATCTCTCACTACAATCCCAAATGGGGCCTAAGACAAATCCACTATACAAGTACATAACCCCAATTATGCATTGTACAATGTAGATTCTTATTAGTGGGGAGGGAAGGGCTCTCTCTCTCTATTTAACTACAACTAAACTATTTCAATGATATGCATGTCACTCATTAATGCATTGAGTTTTACTTGTGGAGACAACAATATGACAAGTAAATATGTTACATGTGTAAGAGAAAAATATAGCACAACATGCATTAGTCATTCTCAAACGAGGGTGAAACCTTATGAGTATGTCAATATATCTCCAAAACATATCAAAATACCATGTACATATTTTTTTATTATAAATTATCGGTACCACATATTACATTGTATTTTATTAATAAGAAGGGACTCATATAAGTACCACTTTATACAAATAAGTCAGTCATATCTCTAGACACGTCATATATATTTATCAAAATTTCATACTTCTAGATCATTATTAACTTTTTTTTTTTTTCCTTTTTTCCAAAAAGAATGCACATGGCATATGTATATAGAATTGTCGATCACATTCATAAATGATGGAACTATGTGGTTGGAGGCGTCCATTGCTGCATGGTAAGAGGCTAAGAGACGAGAACAATGAAGTGGGGAATGTTTCTGTGAGGGAGTATAGAAAAACAAGTTTCACTAATGCCAAGGAAATTAATTAAATAATTATTGTCCATACTCATACTGATGGACTTGACTATCATCCTCCCAAAAACACAAACTGCATGTGGGAGTGTCGGCTTGAGAAACATGGAGTGAAAGAGAGAGTAAAGAGGTGGAGACATATACGAATGGGACATATTGAAACAAAGAATTCAATGGTTTTGGTCCAGATTTTGGCCTCCCCCATGTGAAGGCATAGAAATCCAAGGACAAGCTTAATTATCAGATATATTGGCGTGTGCCTCTCGGTCAAACGTACGTACCTCCCAATCCAATTTCAAATTATCAATCCACATTTTAGTCTTGCACATCAATATATCTCTCATATCGATCTAGCTTAGCTATAACTACTTTTTATCCATGTCCCTCCTTCTTTGTCCATATATGTGCATCATATATCCACACTCGTGAATTGTCAAATATGAATATGTATATATATAAGCAAATATTTTCATTTTTTGTTGATTTTAATCCTTCATCATGTTGATTCTTACTTGATTGTATAATATGAATCGACATTTGATGACTTTATATATTTATTTTAAGATAGGATGTAGAGAAACTCCAATAATTTTTGTGAATTTTCTGAAATTAACTGATTTAAATAATCTCACAAAAGTATTAGTTATGTTTTTCACCAAAATTTAATGTTCCCACTTTTGTTTTTATCTAAGAAGGGACAAACGTAGCACATAGAGTTGTATTGATAATGCCCATAATTTGATTATTATTATTTTCATTATTCATCGGTTGAACAACAGCTTTCAAGATCACCCAAAATGATATATTTATTATTTGACCCTTAATATAACATAAATTAATGCCCAAACGACAGCAACGTACACTTAAAAATGACAAAATATTTGAAGGCAAATATTCCCAAATTAATATATAGTCCCAACCAAATTAAGTTAGGTTTGAAAAAAAAGGAAGAAGAAGTTATATTGGTATAGCCGTATATAGCTCTTAAGATCTACCTATGACACAATGATCGAAGCCACAAGAGACGTACCAATTACAATATACATGTATATGTATATCATAAACTAAATTAAGCATCACAAAATTTTCATAATTTTCTACGATGAAATTTTACCTTTCATAATTGTGGGTGTTAAAACATTTGGGCCCAAACTCGATAGGCAATAAGGTCCAGTTCGAAATAACGATACAAAATCCCCAAATAACGTAAGTAAAACTCAAAAGGCAAAGTATGAACTCAAGCCCGTAACGAAGGATAACCCCCTTCTTTAATTGGAATAGGAATAATTAGAAATATGTCTAATTTTGAAGGGTCATTCGGACTATAACCTTATAGAAATTTAAATTAAGACTTAAATCCAATTTTTTTGATTGAGATCAAAAAAATAGACTTTTTTAAATTTTAACTCATATTATCTCTTAAAATTAAGATAATTAATATGAATTAATTTTAAAAATTATGAAAGATAATATCTGTTCAGACATTTTTAATTAAAACATTCAAGATTATCTAGTTTCTTATTTTTTAATTTGAAATAATAAATGATAATATCCGTTTATATTATATAATAAAAATATATATTAACTCATAAAAAATAATCAAACAAGTAAAAGAAATATATATAGATACATTTTAATTGTACCAATATCTGAGTTGGTGTGTGTATATATATATATATTCGAGCTACTTCGTTTCCTGAGTTTTGAGGGTAAATCCTATCTTTTCACCGCATCCCCTCCTAGGGTATAGAATAGGTTCGATAGAGGTGTTATGTTAGGGTTTAGCTCTAGGATTTTGGGCGGAGCCCAAAATCCTAGAGGTAAACCATAACATAAAAGCGGACAAACCGGAGCCGATCAATTGATTGGTACAATTGAAATGTATTTACAAATCAGAGTCAATCGTTCGTTTGACACAGTTAAATTCCATAATTAATTATAGAATAATATGATAATATTAATTATGATATAGAATATAATATTATAATATTAAGGTAATATACAATTATAATAATAGTATAATAATACTAGGATAATATTAAGATTTACATATCATTAATTTTAGGATAATATTACATATTTTTTAAATTAAAAAAGTCTGTATAATATTTTTAGACCTTAGTCAAAAATAAAAAAGTATTAAGGTATTAATCTAAGAGAGGAGAAAAAATTGGACCGGCCTATAAATCACCCATTGGAATAATAACCCATTTATCACTATTAAACCACCCATGTACCTCAAAGAAAAACACCCATGGCCAAGTGCATTGAAAAGACATAATGGGAGGGAAATAAAGGGCGAAAGTGGAGAATAACGGAAAAAAACCACCTTGCTATAAAAAAGTAGCAGACCTCCATGAAAAGAAAGTCATCCATACTAAAAATACATTGGCAAGCATTTTGAATTTCTGCTCATTTTAGTATTGGAGTGTCTTTGTAAGTACACCCCTCTCGGCTTTTGTAGACGATGACTAAAGATGGAATTTGGCTTTTCAAGATGATCATGAACAATTTTTATTGATCAATTATCATTATTGGAAATTTTTTACATCAACAATAATCTTATTGTGTATATATTCTTGTATGAAAGTCAAGTCGTGAGAAAGGCAAGTGAAAATTGTCAAACAATCGTCTCAAACCTCTAAATATTGAGGGTTATAGATTTTAACATTTTATAATTTCTGACCGAAAAAAAACATTGCCATTTAAAATTTGTAATGAATATTTAATTCTAAGAATCATCTGTTGTGCTACAGTTGTTCTAAAGAAGAGTATATATGCAAGTCTATCTGAGCTAGGCATTGCATGCATCGATCTTATTCTTTGATTAGCTAACTGTGCTTATAAGTGGTGTTTGGTTGTCTTGCTCCCTCCACCCTCTACGCAATCAAATGGGGCACAATGAATTCAAAAGCAGAATTACATTCCAAAAGTTTCGTTGAACTAACTCTTCTTTTCCAAACTATTATTTTATGCAAAAGCTAGCATTAGCAGACAACAAAAATTATTTGATTCCAACACAATGCTCAGCTGTTGAGTTAGAATTTAATTTGTTCTCAACATGATTGAAAGTTGCTCAGATTCTCAAGCTCCAATTATTCTGTAAGGTTGTTCGTTCCTAATTTATACGATGAAATAATTTTGTTTACAAATGTATTATATTGAACAGCTAGAAATTGCAACTAGAATTGGTTAAAAAGGGTTGATTTCAGTGTGTGAAAAATCCAAACCATAGGTGCCGCAATCTGATATTCATAAAATGCAACAGTACAGGCCGAAAAATGCCAATCCCATTTGCATCAAAAATCAAAGAGGTCACATGAATTCTAACTTATTTGGTGTCACGTACGTACCATCTATATGACTGTATATACATTCCCTTCAAATTAGGGCTATCATCTCGTTCTTCTGAAACTTAAATCACGGGACCGACTTGGGCTCTCTCACAACAATCCTTTCAGTTAAAAAAGTATGAGAATAACTTTGTATTAGTTTTTGGATAATGCTTGGGTCCTCAAGCTTGAGGACCCAGCTGTCCTCAAAAACTGAGGTGGACCAATTACTAAGTTACACATATTTTTTTATTAAAACAACTTAATTTTTTTAATGGAAAAACATTTTTTCAATGGAAAAACATATTTGAATTTTTTTAATGGAAAAACATGTGTAGCCTAATAATTGGTCCACTTCAGTTTTTGAGGACAGCTGGGTCCTCAAGCTTGAGGACCCAAGCATTATCCTTAGTTTTTTCTCAAAAAGTACTGGTGCTGTAATAATTGGGCTATGTATGGCATGTACTGGGCCTAGCCAAGCTATTAGCTAGCGTTGGTAGCTGGGTATGAACCGTACGATGGATTGATGGGTAACGGGGGTCACAGCCACATCTGTGGGTCCCATCTAAATAACTCCATTAACATAAACAGACGTACACTCTTGCATAATACATTATAATTCATACACACCATGTTGAGTTTGATAAAGGAAAAAAGAAAAAAAAGAAAAAAAAAGGAAAAATCAAAGAGGGTAGTGGGTCATAACTCATAATTCATAAATCGTAATGTACTGCAGGCTTTGCAGCAAATAAATTTGAAGGCAGATCAAGAAATAATATAGATATGGGGTCGTAGTCTGGAACCCAAAATATTTTGCTTTTGCTAGAAGAGAAGAGATACACCCACACCTAAAAGAGTAGTAGCTAGATTTGGGTATATCCAAGCTCAGAGTCACGTGAGTACCTAGTAATTTCTAGAGCACTTAAACAATGTTGCCTTCCTCTAGATCACATATTCACATGCTATATGCTAGGCTGCTAGCTCTCCACTACTTTTGCAAAATTTACTACGTACGTACTTAGTTTGTAATTATACCTTTTAGGCTTCTTTTCTCTTTGCCAAATAAGGTTTCTTTAATCTTTTCACAGGAATAGATTCTCATCCATGCATGACGTACGCATGCAATTACGTGTGGGTATGGATAAGCTGCGAGAGACAATGGAACATAGTCAACTATTCAGTTGGATCAAAATTAACATGCCCATGATCATAAGCTACCTCACTCTCACTGGACCTCTTTTAATTTTGTTTCATAGATAACTTCTCATGTGACATCTCAGTTCTAGCCATGTGCATTGCCAATAAATATGAATATTATTTACTCAGCCGATCATTTGTATAAATGATAAACCCCAATAATTCAACTGCCAAATATTACTCGTAGAAATTAAGATTCCCACTAATTATACAAGACAATTATTAATTAATAATCATAAATGAATTATTCATATTTTCCCGCGAAAAGAAGGAAAAAAAAAACTACCTACGAAATACAATGTTGACTCATCAACTAGTTCTAGTAGTACTCCTCCCTCTGAAACATTTAAAAGTCACCATCGAAAGGTTGAGAGCGAGTACTCCAATTGAGACAGGGCCATAACTCCCAAACTCTGCCGCCAAATCACTCGGACGCAACGCACCGCTTCAACCGCCTCCTCCCTAAACACCATCAATGCCAACTAACTAACATCATTCTTACTTCTTACTTCTTCATTTTATCAAACACGTGGCGCGGGAGCAACAATGTCTCTCTCCAGGCGATCTTCATTCGGCAGCAGCCCACCACAAGCCGCCGATTCCACTCTGGATCTGAAGCAGCGAGTCATAACCTGCCTCAACAAGCTCTCCGACCGCGACACTCTGGCCTTGGCCACCGCCGAGCTCGAGTCCATAGCCCGAAACCTCACCCACTACTCCTTCGCGCCCTTCCTCGCCTGCATTCACAACACCGACGCTTCTTCCAAGCCTCCTGTGCGAAAACAATGCGTCTACCTCCTCACCCTATTGTCCAACTCCCACGGCGACGCGCTCGCTCCGTTTTTGTCCAAAATGATCTCCACCGTCCTCCGCCGTCTCCGCGACGCCGACTCCGCCGTTCGATCCGCTTGCGTGGACGCCGTCGCCGCCATGTCGTCCAAGATCACGAAGCCGCCGTTTTCGGCGTCGTTTTTGAAGCCATTGATGGACGCGCTGGCGCTCGAGCAGGACTCCAACTCGCAGATCGGCTCGGCGCTCTGTCTGGCCGCGGCGATTGATGCGGCGGCGGACCCGGAGCCGGCACAGCTGAGGAAGACCTTGGCGCGGTTGGGGAAGCTGGCAAAGAACGATGGCTTCAAGGCCAAGGCGGCGCTGCTGGTGCTTATTGGGAGCATTGTCGGTGCAGGCGGGGCGTCGAGCCGAGGCACGTTGGACTGGCTTGTGCCGTGCGTGGTTGAGTTTTTGAGCAGTGAGGACTGGGCGGTGAGGAAAGGCGCCGCTGAGGCGCTTGGGAGGATTGCCTCGGGGGAGAGAGATTTGGCGTCACTGTATACAGATTCGTGTTTGAATGCCTTGGAAAGTCGGAGATTTGATAAGGTATATTGGCTTTGCCTTCACTCCCAATGCGTTGTTTGGGACTCTGTTTGGTTGCTCAGAAAGGGTAGGAAAAGAGGGAAATGTGATTTCAATCATATCAGACTTATCTGTAATTTTCCTGATTTTACGAATTCATTGATTAACAGGTGAAGGTAGTCCGGGAGACTATGAACCATACATTGGAGTTGTGGAAGGTTCTTACGGGTGACTCCGAAGAGATTTCTGCTGCAGTTCAACCCAGATCCTCAATTGGTAAGGCTTTTGCTTTCCTTCATCTGATTAGGAATCTCTTATTTTAGAATCACCAAAATATGAAGTTTTATACTTGTTAGTTAATTTGGTCAAACAGATTTATCACATGAGAAAGCAAACAAAAAGGAAACAAGTAAATAAAGGAAAATATATTTGAAGCTATTGTTTGAGTTACAAAATCGGTTACCTATGGTGTTAATTTGTCCAATTTGAGTAAAGCTCTGTTGTGCTCTTGATTCTGCTATAACCTTTGAAGTTGAACAACTAGGGAACCTGTCTAATCTTGTGTGTTTTTTTTTTTTTTTTCTTTCTATGGGTCCAGATAATGGGATTGGTCGATGCTTTCCTCCCATATCCAGAAGTTCCAATGATGCTAGTTTTAGGACTCCTCAACCAAAGAAACCAGTCCCCACAAACAAGTCCCCTCCCACAGATGATTCTTTGGTGACCACTGCCAAAAAGAGAAGTCCTCTAAGTACAAATGAGAGAAATTCGGACACTGCCATACCCTCTAAGCTGGACCACAAGAAACCCTCTGACTGGAAAATTGAAATTGCTATGCCAAACTCTCGCTCTTCAAAGGTGGCTCATAAGGATGATAGTTTTAATAGCAACTCTGGAGATTGGGAATCGGGAGAGAATGAGCACAACGGAAATGTCATGCCAGAAACTAAGCGTGTACTCTTCAGTAGAACCCATGATGAAAAAGTAAACAAATTTGGTGGTTTAAGATCGGGGTTTCGTGTGGTTCCATTTCCTGATTTTGAGAACTATGACTCGGATGTTCTAGTCAGCAATGCTGCAGAAGAAGTTTATGAGAGCCCCAAGGATGCTGAGGATCTGCTTCGGATCCGTGAACAACTTCTTCAGATTGAAAATCAGCAATCCAGTCTATTAAATCTTCTCCAGGTATGTTTATGATGATTGCTCACTTTTTCTATCTTAACAGGAAATGCTAATTGCATCAAAAGACTATTGCTAAATCTGAGGCGTTGCTTTTATTTTATTTTTTGAACTATTTTTTAGGGTGGGGTTGTTATTATTAATTAAAGTTACTGCCTTGCTGGTTTTGAATGATGCATTATGCCACAATCATCTCATGTTTTACTAATATACTTCACGTACTTAAGGCTAGGCTTATTGTTTTCTGGTCTCTTCAAGATTGAACATCTGATAATGTACATTGAGATAAAGCATGCGTATGTGTAGGCTTTGTTAGTTAATCTTACACTCTTACCAGTTTATTTTGTTACTATTATTATTGGATGGAAGTTAGTCTTACCATATTTCCCAGTCTCTGCTTATTAGCTATTTAAATTTGTTAGTTTGTTTTTCCATTTTCAAAGTTTTATTCTGAAAAATCATATCCTGTTGCCTACGTTAGGTTGCATTTACAATGTCTCCTTATTCATAATACTCAATCTTAAAGAAGTTTCTGCTTTGCTGACCTAATCCCCCATTTTACTTGCGTATAGAGATTTATTGGGAGCTCTCAGAACGGGTTGAATTCTCTTGAGACACGTGTAAATGGCCTTGAGATGGCACTGGATGAAATATCATATGATTTGGCACTATCAAGTGGGAGGATTCCAAACTCTGAATCTGCAGATCAAAACACATGTTGCAAGCTGCCTGGTGCAGAATTCTTGAGTTCCAAGTTCTGGCGTAGAGCAGAAGGCCGGTGTTCTACTCCAAGGTTCTCCTCTTCTGGAACTATTCCCTCAAACAATGTGGTGCCTAACAAACCTGATACAGATGCTAGTGCTGAGTCATGTATGTTTGGCCGCCAAAGATTTCAGCACCAGAGTAGGGGTGCATTTATTGTTAACCCGGTGGCTGAAATTCACGGTTACTCAAGGATGCATACAGGGCGCTATCCAGACAAAACACCAAAGAGCACTGTCCAAGATGCTGAGAGGGTTCAAGTTTGCAATGCTAGTGGGTTTGAGGGGGTTTCTCCAGTTACTTGTATAGCATCAAGGAACCAGAGCAGAAGGTAAGGGTATCTAATTTTAGCACTAATTGGTATGAGTTTTGTTATTTCATAATCTTCTTTGTTTCCCTATAATTAACAGATTGGTAGTTTCACTCTTTGTTGCATTTAAATGAGCTATGAAATAAATTGAAAAAACAAAAAGGAAGTTTTGCTTACAATAATTCTTATGCTAATCTTCGTAATGGATCTTCTGGCATATCATATCTGAAAATGTACTTTTTGACATATCAATCGCCACCCCTGGCCATAGAAATGTATGAAGCAGATGAAATATCTTGTAGTTTTCACCTGCTTTGGTAACAATTTTCTGATTGCCTTTGATATTAGAACAATTTCTGTAAACAAATAAACCCTGCAACTATTTAGCGTAGTGTGTTTTCGGTTAATATTAGATCAAGGTTGTCGTTAGATGGAAATTGTCAAGTGCAAGGCACCCAGATCTATCATAAAGCCTGCACCCTTCCCATACCCTGTCATCATAAGAATAGGTTCTCAATGTCGCAGCTTCTTACTGGATTTGTCATTGCTTGATTTTTGCTTTTCTGTAATTGCCACAATTATTTTTCTCCCTCAGCATATCGATATGCACATTATGCTCAAATATGAGGTTTTAAAATCAACTCTGTAATGAGTTTCGTTTTGTTTATGAACAGATCGTCTGCTTAGATAGAATTACTGAGAGACAAGCATCGATGCATCATGGGTGATGGAAAGAGGTGAAGACATAGTAAATTGAACCCAGTTGCGGAAGAAGTCTCAAGTCCATATGTAGTTGTTGTAGTTGAGCATAATCTATGAAAAGAAATTTGTAATTCAATGTAGGCATTTGATGCACAGGAGGAGGCAGGACTCAGGAGCATAGGGGGCTTCTTTTATTAGGGGCAGCTTTCAGATTTAAATGCAATACAAGCAGAGTAGACGTCTTCTATTTCGTAGTACTAGCAATAGCATGTTTTATACTTATATTTATTACTTACCTGCACTGCACAGTCTGCTGCACCATTGCTCATTCCTGGTAAGGATGGTTAATCTGTACAGATCCAAGTTTCCGCCTCATCTTTTATTGCCTTCTTGTTACTTGCTAGTTGCTGTACAGTATATATGTTTTATTTCTGGGAATAAATTAATAAATAAAAAATAAAGCATGGCAGTCGCACATGGTCTTTTGGATGTCCATGAGAAGAAGTGACAGGTGTGCAATTCATGTCTTGGTACAGCTGGCTTTAAATTAAACTAAAGTCCAAAATGTAATCCAAAATATGGGGAAAGGGAGTCTGACAGACTGGGCTTAAAAACTATAGATCACGTAGCGAAGCCTAATAGCCTAGCTTCCTGCTTTTTCAGCTCATTTGGAAATGCTTTGTGGCTGATTGCTTTCAAGTTGCAACAAAACCACATTGTTTGGACTGTGATTTGTTTTCTTATAAGCATACGAGAATCTGAGAATGCCCATACTCTTATAACTATTTGTCTGGTAAATTACTACATCGAAATTAAATATTTCCTTACTTTATTCATCTAAAAGGAAAAGGAAGAAAAATAAATGTTATCGTGGAGTGTTTGATACCAAAGGTCCCTCTCCCTCTGTCTTTGGCTGAAGGGGAATAGCGATATATGTCTGGTTAGGAAAAAGGAAAGCATCCCTCTTGAGGCTCTTTCCACATGCCCCTTTAATCCTTTATCTTTGTGGAGGTTACGTCACCATCAACAAACCATACAATCCAATATTTTACGCATCAATAATTCAGGCCCACTAAAATGTATTTATTATGAAAAAAACTTATTTATTACGGACTCGAATATATTTTATATCTATTTATGTTATTACGTGGTAAGTTATAAAACAGAAAAATATACAGTAAATGTGTTTATGAGATTTTACTCTCTTTTCAATAAGAAAGTCAAAGTGAATTTAAAATTAAAATTAAAATAAAATAAAGTTATCACAATAATATTTGATGAGTGTAACAGTGGAATTGTTGCATAACTATATCTGATAGCAAAAAGAAAGTGAAAGGATCAAAGTGACCTCTTTTTGTATTTCAGTCATTCCAAAGGGACCAGAAGTTTGGGCTCTGCACGAGGGATGGTAGAAGCTTGGACCATGTGGAATTCACAAGTCCCACTTATAATGCACATGATTCTAATCTCTGTGATAACATTAACATGGTTGCAGTAGTGGACTGAATTTGAAGCCTATTATTACTTACTTGCTCTTGAACTGAATTATGTAATATGATGTCAATAAATTAATTACTTTAAAAATCTATTGCTTTTCTAATAATTGAGGAAGACTTGTTCTTTGTTACCTAAAGAATATGCCCAGATGCCAAACGCCAAATGCCAAATGCATTCATCTTTTTCACACAAATTAATTATACGAAAAAAATACCGAAAACTTTCCGTCGTTTTCTAATCTGTCCAAAGCCATGAAGCACCCACTCATTTTCCCAATTCTAATACTATTCATTTTTCAGTGCACCCCAGGTCCTGTCTTTCTAAATCTTGATCCTTATCTCTTTAAATGCTAATGATAGTTCAAAGGAAAGTTAAATATATGGATTTGTGTCATGAATTAATAACCCTTCAATTATCATAAATTTCAAGCAGCGTATGTCATCCTCATTTGCAAATGGTTTTATTCACTATGTTCTCTCATTACTATCTTGAACTAGACCACAAAACCCATCAAATCAAACTTTAAATTGTTTATTTTTTATATTCTTTTTCTATTCAAGTTTTATTTCTTCTTGTAATCTCTTTCCGGCAAGAAAATGTGTACCCAAACGCATTTTATAGTCATTCTCTGTTGGTCTGCTAATTACTATGAGACTATGAGTGCTAGTTGACATGAAAATAAAAAGTGGGTCTTTACTCTTTACCAATAGCTTTTGGTAACTTCCAATATAAATATTTGAGAAGAATGAAGATACAAGAAATGAATCAATAGAGAATGATGGTCGCCTTAGATCGTGGGGAGCACATGTTGTTGAAACATAGGAAAGTATGAGGTTAATACGTGCTTTGCACGGTATGCCTATAAGTCCTCTAAAGCCAATACTTGGCCAGCTAATAGCTACATGCTCTTGTGGAATGAATGTCTCTACCAGCTCATTATACAACGCATGGTCAATGTTATTCTTTTAAGTAAATAGAAGAATTAAAAATCAGTGAAAATGTTGAGATTATGCTTGCATTATATTATAGTTTGGTAAATTGAAAAGGTCCTTGAGTCATATTCTTTGCAATATTAGGGAGGATGCACCTTGAATTAGACCCTCCACATAAGAAAACGAAAAGGGTATGCAAAATTTTGTGTAATTTATTTATAACACCTAGAAAGCTACCACAAACAAGCAATAAAATCCACAAATGCCTTTCATAAACACTAGGATTTGATATATTTTCAAATTTATAGGCAGAGCTATCTATCAAAGTAAATAGGAAATAACTCTGTCAACATGATTTTCCAAATCGCACTGAAGTCTGAAATATTGGTACGAGTCAAACACGTTTTATTTGCTTAGGGTTTTCTGCAAAATACCGATTTGCTTAGGGCATTCATTGAGTGAATTGTCAATATTTTATGGGGATGAGGCAGCCACTTGCTGCTTAAGCGGAGGAATAATTGGGTAAGTGACATGTGGATGATATTTAGTTAGTGAGTGGTCATCATTATCATTATGGAAAAAATAATTAAGAAAAATACAAAAGTGGTGATGATGGCACATCATCTTCCCATTCTTTAATGTTCTGTGCACTAATGACTTGATCAAAACTATGAATATGAAGCTTGGGCTGCTGGGCGTTGTCTCTCCTGTCTCTATATGTATCGATCAGATTTTAAATTGAATCTTTCATCAAGATTCTATTACTGGATCACCATAACTCCTCTAGTCTCAGCCATGCTTATAAAAAGTTCACCCGAGTTTGAAGATAATAGAGATGATAATTTTCAACCGTCTCAAGTTTAACACAAAATTAATAAATTATGATCGATATGACCACATAAATGTTATACACGAAACTTGATTATGAAACAATAAATATGTTTAATCGCTGTTAAATGAAAAAACAAGTTTTTTATTTTAATTTTAATGTAACATTCATGGTATTACCATATTAGAAATTTAGAATAACAAGACTGAAGACTCTTTATTCTTTACTAGTATTTTGAGAAAAAAATATTGACACAGTATATGTCATATTTATGAGATTTTTTTATGATTAATAGGCTGAATGACAAGAAAATTTGGTATATACATAGATGCCACGCAAGGTGAATGTGATTTACCATTCATACTGAAAGTGAGAGCAGTAAACAATAAGAGATAGGAGATGTAGTTTCTGAGCAAGCTCCTCCAACTTCTGGGGTTCCGTATAGCTTACGCGATATAAAGCGCCAAAAAAATGAAACCCATCCCAATTTTCAGCCATTAATTTTGGTCACCAATTCTCAATCTTGATTCTTGTCTGATAATCCCATTTCACCATCCTTATTCCTTCACAACAAAAAGCCTTAACTATTAATTTACAACCACAGTGACAGCCTTAACTAATCAGCGGTTAAACCCCATCAAAAGCAGCCACTTAAGGCCCTTAACTATTCAACACTCCATCACCAATAAACGCGTCTCTCTCTCTCTCTCTGGGCAGAGAGACCCATATATCAAAACCCCAGAAGTTCACAAAATTCATAAACCCACTGTCGGCAGCAGATCTGCTGCAGCTGACCACTTAACACATACTACAAACCATCTTAATCTTAATCTTATTCTTCTTCTTCTTCTTCCACTTTCTATTTTTGGCAGTCAACTATGGACTCGTCGGAGCAACGCCGCAAACGAAAGCGTATGGGCCGGTCCTACTCGCAGGCCCACAAATACTTGTCGCCGAGACCTCTCTTTCTCTGCCTCTCCTTCTTCATCTTCCTCTTGTTCATATCCTCCGACCGCTTCCCATTCGCTCCGTCGTCTTTTCGGCCCGTCCTCACCGCCTCCACCACCACCCTCTCCCTCCTTTCCTCCACCGCCAGCAACTCCATTCTTGATTCTTTTACCAACAAAAACGACAACAAACAATCGTCGTCTCTGCGAGTGCAAGATCGCATCTTGTTCCCCGATCACGTGCTTCTCATGCTGGCCAACCCGGTTAGCCAAACCGATCAATTGCAGTGCGTTTACCGTCAAATCTTCAATGGTTCGGATGAGGTTCTTGAACCGGGTTTTTCTTTTCGACCGGTCTTGTCCACGGACCGCTACGATGAGTTCCGGTCCATCGTCAGGTGCCCGCTGCAGCCCTCGATCAATCACTCGGCCGTTAATTTACGTAGGCGCGGCGATAAAGATTGGACGGCGGGAATTAATTCAACGGTGGCTTCGCCTTGGGACAAGGTGGTTTACGAGGCGGTTATTGACGGAGACACGGCGGTCGTGTTCGTTAAGGGGTTGAACCTCCGGCCCCACAAGAAATCGGATACGACCCATCTCAAATGCCATTTCGGGTTGGGGAATTGGGAGAAAGACCAAGGCTTTGTGCTCACAACCGAAGCTGTCACGGCCGCTCAGGAAGTTGTGCGGTGCTTGCTGCCTCGGACCATCCGAAACAACCCGGATAAGGCCCACGGAATTCGGGTCACAGTGGGTCATAACGTTGGCCATCCCAGAGCTCCAGTCCACGTCACTCTGTCTTCTGTGGCTACAATTTACAATTCCAAATCAAATGTAGAGGAAAAGAATCAGGGGATGAAGAAGAAGAAGAAGCATGAGCTGTGTGCGTGTACAATGGTGTGGAACCAAGCACCAGCGATTAGAGAGTGGGTTATGTACCATGCATGGCTTGGAGTGGAGCGCTGGTTCATCTACGACAACAACAGTGATGATGGGATTGAGGACGTGGTTGAAGAGCTTGACTTGCAGGACTACAATGTCACCAGGCAGAGCTGGCCATGGATCAAAACCCAAGAAGCAGGCTTTTCCCACTGCGCTTTGAGAGCCAGAGACGAATGCAATTGGGTTGGATTCTTCGACGTGGACGAGTTCTTCTACTTCCCGCGTGCATTCCGCCATCACCGCCAAGATGATGATGGGATTCCGGGGGAGAATTCGCTTCGAAACCTGGTTTCGAACTTCTCGTCTTCGCCAACAATTGCAGAGCTCAGAACGGATTGCCACAGCTTCGGGCCATCCGGGCTGAGCTCACACCCGTCACAGGGGGTGACTGTAGGGTACACTTGCAGGCTGCAGAGCCCTGAGCGGCACAAGTCTATCGTCCGCTCGGAGTTGCTTGATGTGACCCTGCTCAATGTGGTGCACCACTTCAGATTGAGAGAGGGGTTCAGGCACCTCAATGTGCCTGAAGGGATTGCTGTGTTAAACCATTACAAGTACCAGGTTTGGGAGACCTTCAGGGCCAAGTTTTACAGAAGGGTCGCTACCTATGTTGTTGATTGGCAGGAGGATCAAAATCAAGGGTCAAAGGACAGAGCACCTGGGTTGGGGACCGAGGCCATTGAACCACCCAATTGGCGGCTGCGCTTCTGTGAGGTTTGGGACACTGGCCTTAAAGACTTTGTTTTGGCTTACTTTGGTGACTCTGCAACTGGGTCACTGCCATGGGAGAAAAGTTCTCTTCTTCGGTGACACATGCAGAGCCGAGCAGGGTACTTTCAGATTGGTGCCCATTATGTATAATAACAGAGTAAATCACACTTGCAGCCATTATTTTCATCATTTTTTTTTTGCCATTTGGTATCTGATTATATTTTTCTTTTCACACATGTATTGAATTAATTACAGGATTCTTACACAGTGTAAATTTGTGACACAATGAAATGAATTTTTCTTCTTCTATTTGGTCCTATGCTTGTAGAATGAATAGAATTTCATTTTCCTAGTTAAACCAATCAATTGTAGTTTATTTTCTCCTTTTCTATGTGTTTAACTTAATCGTGATTCATGTGTATTCTTCTTGTGATATAAGCAAATGGAATTGAGGTAATATTAAGTCCTTTCAGTTATTAAAGCACCCAAAAATAAATAAATAAATAAATACGTTGAAGAACTTAAGGTCTTTCTGTGGAAGCCTTCGTTTTTCTTGGAATTACCAAATGATTTTATTAAAGATAAAATGGAATATTCAAAAAAATTACATCACAGATAATACACATTGATTAGTTCAGTGACGGAGAAAGAAAACAGGTTTTGCAGCGAGCATGAAGGCACAACTAATCTAATACCTAGCTTCACATGTAGAATGAGAAACCCTGCTTGCAGTACATATAAATCCTCTGTCTCAAGAATTTCTCATTCATTAGTAAGCTAAGTTGCAACATCAAGCTAGCTTAGTTAAACCAAAACTTGGCCAATGGAACACTTTTACTACACTTTAACAATATAAGTGTGGTTCTTGATTAATTTAAGAATTTGAATGTCCAAAATGCTAATGTTTCCCCTTTGGTACAGAAATTCCAGGAAGCATCTCTGAAGAATCCGTTTTAACTGCTTGACCTTTTTATATAAGAAATAGATTATGTAAATAATTATATTAAGGACAAGAACATTATTGTAGATCAGGTGTTGCAGTGGAATTGCCTGGCATCAGAATACAATCTCAATTATTGCCAACTTGCCACTCTTCGTTCTTTATGATAAAGCTGTTGCTTGAGAGAAACCTAAGAATAAAGAATTGGATAAAAGAATACATAAACTATATAACCTCAACACAGAGATTATCAAAAACAAACACACACACACACAACACAACACAACACAGAGAGATAGAGAGAGATTTTCTTTACTCAAAGTAAAGTGAAAAAGTGACTAAATATATATTACTCTTAAAGCAGCACATGAAAAAAACCAAACCAACTGGTGTTAGAACCTTTAACTACTAGAATGAGTGAGCATAAGAGCAGCTAACATCACTCTTTTGATACAAAGGTGCATTTGGCCAGCAGTACTTTGTGTGAAATTATGGAGTCCTCTTGTTTGGTTATTTCAGAACATTCGATTGATTTCCATCCCATTAGCAGTTATGTTAAACTACACCATAAACGTTGTGTCCATATACAAGGTCATTGTTTGAAACTGTTTTAAACTTTAGATGCAGTAGAAAAAAAATTTTAAGTTACCTGGCTCAAGTCTACAACGATTGCAATGCAAGGATGATATCAACAACCTTCATAGTTAATTACTTGAGAACTGGATCTTGCACAGCCAATGGGAAGTCATTCACACATTTTGCTAGAGTAGCATCCAGCTTCTCTCCAATTAATGAAATCCATGCCTGTAAGCATTTCAATGTTTACTGTAACAACTACAGGAAAAATAGAGAAACATATAAAACAAATACATAAGCAATAAGTTTGATTAACTAGCCACTAGTTAGATGTTTTTCATTCAGACGAATGTAGATGTAGTGGTATTACACTATGAAAAGTATAAAGACAGGACCATTATGCTTACACATTTTAACACGTGCAGATATAATAGGGCTCGTAGAGATGGATATAACATGTGACTGCTAAGAAATTTATGATGTTGGACTAAAGTCTGATAAATGACACACGACTGCCTGATTTTTTTCCAAGTAGTCCCTAACTTTAGGATCTAAGGGAACGAAGTAAGCAAGAACACCTTCACTTTTGAATTTTGTATGCTTAATCAAAACTTCAAAGATAGAGCATCCTAATTTCTCAAGGGCTATGGTGTCCCCTATAAAGCATATGACCATGGACTGTACTACTGTAGTATACGGCTAACAATGAGATATAACATTCCACACACGAGAGAGGAGGGGGGGTGGGTAAGTATATACAGTCACACATCTCACTCTCTTTAATTTATAGTTATAGATGGCATAAGTCTAAATTTCAAAGTAAAAAGGACACCTGATCAGAATTTGTGAATCCTCTAACTGTATCACCACCAATTATTGCAATTCCTTTGTCTCCCAGTGGCTGCAAGATTACTGCCTGGAAAAGTTGGAAATCACGTTACCAATCCATAATTGCAGATATAAAAAGTCAATTTTAATGTATAGAATTCAAGAAACCAAGAAAAATATCTTTCTAGTTTGTTGTGCACATCACATTATGGTGCATATTGTTAATGAATGAATCAACTGGAGCACCAAAACATATTTACTTGAACAGATTTATCCAACGTAGAGTTGAAAATCTTAGAAGAAAACTAAACCTGTGTAGTTGAAGGAAGAAATGGAAGCTCAGATTTTCCAGGATAAAGAGATAGGTTGGCCAAATAGCTCTCTGAAAATACAGGTGGTCTTAAGATTATCAAACATTAGGAGGAAATCTTGTATAGAATGTGGCATGGTAAAGAGTTGAGAACTTCAACAGATAAGATGCAGTCCTTGGCAAGTACTTACGAACTCCTGATTTCATAGCACCTCGATAGAGTGATCCTTGCATCAGTTTATCAGCATCCACGGCTACAGCTTGGCCATCAACATTGGAAGATTCGGCTGCAAAACCAATCTGAAGGATACATCTGCCATCATAAACTATAACAAGAGACTGGCAGCATGTAACATCTGACAGAGATTCCCATGCCCTGAGATTATGTGGTGAAAGCAACAATTAACCACCCAACTCAATTTAAACAAACTAAACGATTTCTCAATCCACTGATCGCTACAAACTTTAAACTACATGCTATGAATTGAACATAGAGGAACTTCGGGTACAAATTATTTACTAATTGCAATTTGATCAACATTGCTATGTGACATGTGTTGATAAGGAATTACCACAATAGCTCAGAAACTAGAGTGTTAGGGAGATGCTGAGAATACATCCTCTGGCATTCGACCCCTTCAGGATTCACCTGAAATTAAATAGTGAAAATAAATAAGGCAATACAAGTAATTTGAAAAAATGAAACCAATGAGCTCAATTTCTCACCTTAGATATAGATTTTGGCCTGATTGACAGCCATACCAGACCTGCTAGGATGTTGGTCACAGCCAATCCCAGCGTCAACAAATCAGCTCTAGACTGTGAACTACAAGTTAAACATGATTTCACAGTAATATTTCACTTAAACATAATTATCAAAACGCTGAAAATGATAGTAATTAAGCAAAGAAGACTAGATTAAGTGTTACCTGCTGGCGTCGGCCACAAGAGCGATGTCCGAAACGGTGCGGTTAAAGAGAACGGCCAAGAGGGAGGCGCCTCCGGCATATATCGGCAAGCCCCGAACGACATCGTCGTTGTTTGAGACCCAATCGGCCACCCAATTTCGCTTTGGCTTAGGGCCTCTGTAACGACTACTATCCGAATTTGAAGCCCTGATGATGATGCGCGGGAAAGTGGGACCAAGACGACGTTGGAGAGGGCGTTTTGGGGTACATGGAATGGGACTGCGGAGAAGGCTTCCCGCTCCCGCTTCCATTGATAATTATTAATTATGGAATATAGGGAAAAAAAAAAAGGCATTGCTATTTGATACTTAATTTGTATTAGATTGGATACGGTCTGTCGTTTTCTTGAATTTGCTATCCACGACTAAGGTGGGCCAAGCTGGGTTCTACAATTTGGGGGTAAAACACGAACCAACTCGTCAAGAGCATGGACCGACCCATTAAGCTTGGACATTTTTACAGGCCCTAATTATTTGGTAATTTTTGTATTCATATACAGCTAATATGGATTGATATTATTAATATTATATTATATAAATATAAACATATCGTCTAATAAGATTCTTACATGTTTGATTAGTTACACTACATAATAATATAAATATTATTCCTAATAATTTTTTGTAATACTGTAGTCCATAGCATGTTGAAGGAGACACATTGGCATATTATATTGCAAATTCAGAGCCACATACTGGTGGATCAACTTTTTTGGTCAAATTTAATGATATGGGGTCGGCCGTCTGA
This sequence comes from Purshia tridentata, assembly GCA_003254885.1. NCBI lineage: Eukaryota > Viridiplantae > Streptophyta > Magnoliopsida > Rosales > Rosaceae > Purshia > Purshia tridentata. The sequence goes on from QANT01000396.1 coordinate 21,518, forward strand.
ATTTGGGGACACAAGAACATGACAAATAAATTAGGTCCCAACTGATTTTACATATACATCAAACGCTTTCTAACTCATGGATGACTTACAATATTCTCTCCGATTATTATTTCTCAAAAAATTTAAAATGTCAGAAAATAGATTAGTATTCGAAAAAAAAATCACTTATTACGAATATATAGTTTTTAGTCTATTTTTCAATCTCATCTCGTATCAAATATAAATACAGCAAAGTGTATAACTGTATACATATGTGTTTTTTTTGGCCTGGAATTGTATAAACATTCTTGTTAAAAGCTACTTATCGTATATTGTTGTTAACCAATCTCAAGACAGATCGTGTCCTATCCAATAGGGACCAATACGATGACAAATACCAATCAATTCATTGAATGGGCAACGATTCTGAGTTAAAGTCATCTACTCATCCCAATGTGGATATTTTATAAATATGATGTGCAGTGCAGCTTGTCTGTGATAATGACCATTGCTTACCCTGCACCCTACAGCACTTACCCTCATAACGCCCCATTATGATCTCCCACGTGACTAAGTACAAATTTTAACTTTTTTAACGATGAGCTAATTACTAAGAATAACAAAAAAAAAAAAAAATTTAAAGTTATTAATTATTTATCAGAAAGTTAGTTTAGATTTAGGAGGACCAAATCCGAGAGTCATGGAGATATTATAGCTGCCTGTTTCTTGCTAATGTCTCCTATCGCTACCTAATTTTATTCCATCATGTGATGTACGTGGAAACGAGGTTTATCATGTGAAAGGAGGTTTTCTTATGTCAACGTACGAGTGTCAAACGGATTGGACGGTGGGAGATGTGTTTAAATAATACTATGTAGCAAATATTTTTGTTTTTTCCACCCGGTTTTATCTATTTTGTTTTAATTTTGTGTCTTATTTAATTGGATTTTTTATATTTTCAATGAAGCCCTAAACAATTATGGGAAAATGTTGGAAATCAAACTCATACCATTTTTTTTATGTAAGGAGGAGAAATCGAATTTGAATGTGTGCAGAGGGGCAAATGCTTTGGCTTTTCTAACTGCAAACTCATATCATAAATATCGAAAACAATGATGAAACAAACGATTTTAAGCACAATCCATAAAACTAAAAATTCGTGAAACTATAGCAATGAAAGGTACGGTGTTGACAAGGCTACTAAGAATCATTAATTGTCGAAATAACTATATATAGTTGGAACCATTATGTTTGACTTGCTCATCTAAAGAATATGAACGATGTTTATTAGTTTCAGTAAAAAAGTATTTCCATAGTTTGGAAGAGTTTTTACTCTTCGAAAAATAAACATATAATAATCCAAATAGTACGTTAAAGATAGAGATGTAAAGATCTTGATAAATGAATTATATATTAATATTTTTTATGATAGTAAAAGCTATACTTTTTTGGCTTTTTTTATAAAGGATGTACTTTTATTGTCAACATAGAATACATCATATAATTAAACTAAGGTCGAATCAAAGCTATATTTATTAGAGTGATCCTACTTCCAAAATCATAAAGAGCCTTTGTAAATGACATAATAGGTAGTACTACTACATGTAATAATCTGATTGATCGAATTAGGACAAGAAGCAATTAAGTAACAGTTGGACGAGAAACTGGGTATTGAAAAAGAATGAAACATTATGTGTTGGACCTGTTGGTGGTTACCAAGTTGCCTTAAGTTACTTAACTTCGTACGCATCGATTCACTGCATGCGACCACAGAAATTAGATTGCATAAGAAAACAAAGTGCGGACAGCAAATTACACATTATTGCACACCCAAGAAAAATTCAATCTAGATAGATCAAAGTAATGAACAAACAAATGCTTCGAAAGCAATGCAAACAAGTAAGGAACACGTGCTTCCAAAGAGCAACAATAAACTCACGCGGCTTGTGCTGATCTACAACACAGGCCAATAGCTCACAGTCACAGCCTCACCAGTTGCCCACGTGGCAACACAGGAGTGTCAGTGAGAGTTTTTGGTGGAGAGGCTCGTTGGTTTAGAAGTCTCATTGATAAAAACGAAAATAAAAAGGGCAAACAAAAGGAGGCCATCAAACTATCGAAAAAAGAAGAGGAAAGCAAAAAGGCATCCATCCACCACCACCAGGAGGGTCCAGAGCCACATACAAAGGTTGAGGTAAAGAGGTGGTGGTGATGGGTGGGCCCCTTGTTTTTACTTATCATCCACAGCCACATCCACCACGAGCCATTTAATTAACGTGAACCATAGAGACAGACAACCAAATCTTTTCTCAAAGAGCCATCGAATATGCCGACTTGACGGTGCACAACACACTTTGCTCCTCCACCATCCTTTTTATTTATTTATAAATTTTCCTTTTTTTTATATTTTAAATTATTAGTGTAAAACCTCTACCATAGTTTTGAATCTTTTGATTGACAAGCAGACACTTCTGATGGCCAATAATGCTTATCAATTGTAGCAACGATAATTTAAAATTAGAGCAGCCATTTGAATAACATGGCAACTAAAATATAATAACAACACCACATACTTTCTTAATTAAAATATACAAAAATGGGCTAATATTTTAATATAATGAAAAAATACCCTAATTATTAGATCGGTTAAATTTATTATAAAAGATAGCGCTATCTTATATATATTATTTGCACTACCTAAATGACCACAAGAATACAAATAGAGAGTGCAAATATCTTTTTCCATAAATTGATGAAATTAAATATACAACATTATAATTTTTTATTTACTTATTATATTGTGTCAATCACGAAAACACATTTAAAAATGATTTTACATAATAAATCACTTAGTTGTAATATTCTCGCAATATAATTTGTCCGATTAGTGTTCAATAAGATAATAATTAATTGTCAAAAATATATATAACGTACGTAACTGATACCTCCCGATCGTTAGTATTTTAGATATAATCTCAAATCCAATAGGCACTTGATGGTTATATATATGCACTATAGGACATAATTAATTAAAATAAGTAGAGGCATGCAGTATGATCTGCCATCCAACGGTGGAGATAATTTTAATCATGGATGGCAGAGGCACAGAGGATAAATCTCATCCAGAGGTTATTACTATGACACAGAGGCTTGGTTGCATCGACAACGTGTAGCCAAATTTCATGGTTCTGATTCACGAATTTTAAGATGGAAGTCGCCAAAAATGGGTGATGAGGACATTAATATGCTCTTGCGAAGTAGTGTAACATTTCCTGAAGTTCCATGGTCCATGTTCGTACAGATATAGCATAAAGCCTTAAACACAAGCAGAAACAAACCCTAGAATACTAGTACATGCTCACAGCTAGCTATATATCAGCTAAAGCATCCCTCATTTTTCTCTTTCATTCCACAAACCAATTTAGTTCCCATCTTTTCTCTCAGACGTTCTCTCTTATTGCATGTCTTATTAAAATTCTCTTAGTTCTTGGCCAAAAAAAAAAACTTCTCTTAGTTAGGTTCCATCGTACGACGTCGTTGAAGACCATCGTCATGTCTCGCACGTGCTCTCAGTGTGGGAACAACGGCCACAACTCGCGCACATGCACGGAGGCGAGCGGCGCCGCCTCGGGAGAGGCCAACGGTATCATGCTATTCGGCGTGAGAGTGACGGAGCAGCAGCAGGGAAACGCCTTCAGGAAGAGCGCCAGCATGAACAATCTTTCCCAGTACGAGCAGCCTCTGCAGGCTGACTCCAACCCCGACGCCGGCTACGCCTCCGACGACGTCGTCCACGCCTCTGGCCACCGCCGTGAGCGCAAGAGAGGTCCGCACATGTTTGATCGATCTGAGGTCTTATATAAATATATTTTTCCATTTTTCATTTTTCCCGATTAATTGGATTTTTGATTTTTTAATTAAGGTGTTGCTTGGACGGAGGAGGAGCACAGGCTGTTCCTGTTGGGTTTGCAGAAGGTAGGGAAGGGAGATTGGAGAGGGATTTCTAGAAACTTCGTCAAGACTCGGACGCCGACTCAGGTGGCGAGTCATGCTCAGAAATACTTCCTCAGGCGCAACAACCATAACCGAAGACGCCGCAGATCTAGTCTCTTCGACATCACCACCGAGACTCCCGTATGCTTTAAATTCAAATTAATTAATTAATAAATGCCTTATTTGTGTCGATTGTTGTTGTTTATACAAATAATAATTATAATTATAATTAATTATTGCCTTTCAATTTGCAGTTTAAGAATTCATCACTAATGGAAGAAGACCAAGGCCTGCACCAAGAAACTGCATCATCACTACCAGTAGTGCCATATCCACCACAGCCACAGCCTTCATTGGGTTGCAATATTCTCGGAGGCTTTCCGGTGTCGACTTTTCCAATGGCGTTGTCGCCGGTGGTCGTACCTGTCTCCAGCGAGAGCTCGATGGAAAGTCTGACTTTAGGACCCAAGTCACCAAACCCTCAGCTGCCGGCGAAAAGCATTACGCCAACGTCGACGAAGCTGGTCCGTCCGATTCCGCTTCATCCGGTCCCTCCATCTTCGAAAATGTCTGATCTCAATTTGAACAACAAGTATTCTTCTTCACCCACCCGAGTCGACCCGTTGCCTTTGTCGCTGAAGCTCTCTACGACGTCGCCGCAACCCGACGAGCAGCAGTCGCCGACGCAAACGTCTCACTCGTCGGCGTTTCAGGGCATGTCCAGTGGGTCTGATAGCATCATTAGTGTTGCTTGAACTGTTTAATTTGATCATCATCATCATCATGTGTATTATACGTAAGGTTAGCTACCATCGATCGTGAGATGGTGGAAGATTGGAAATTGATTAATGGGCCCGATTAGATCGATAAGATAAAATTAATATTCGATTATTATTAATTAGAGAAATGAATTTAGTTATTATTTGGTGATTAGGTGATTAATTCCTTTCTTTAAATTTGTACAGGTTTAATTAGCTAGAAAAAAGGACTATTAGTACATGCAAGATGGGATGTCGTTCAGTCGTTCAGTTCTCATTTTTCTGTGTTGTGGGGATTCTTGTTTAATTTGTCTGCTTACTTTTGGGGTGGAATGATATGATAAAGAGCACCAGGTGCGCACTGTTATATATTTTGGTCTCTGCTGCGCTACACCTATCACCTATATATGCAACTTCAACTAGCTATCTATTCCATCTATGTATAACTCATAAATGCATAATGTATATAAATATATAATTTGTTTGCTTATTTTTTTCTGATGAATTAAATAGGTAGTTTTCTCATCACTCATAATTTCATAAAAAACCAAGCCAACAAAAAAAATTCCTCTCATTTCCAATAATTAATGATCCGTCTATATTAAATAATAACAAGTGGGTGGACACTATTTAGAGATGTATTATAATTTATACCAAATTAAATTAAGGTTGAATCTTGTTATATTATAAAATTATTGAGAACAAAATGCGTAGCAAATAGCGCCCACTATATGTATGGGTGTTTTCTTGCAAATTCTTAGATGATTTGTATATTAATTATCTTAAGCATTATTCTCCAGGAAGAACAATATTATATATGTACTACAAGTGTGCAAGACTGTGACACATTTAATTTAGTAATTGATGTGGTACACACCGATCGAATCTATATATGGAGTTGAGGAGACATATAACGCATATTCACAAATAGAAAGTTGGTTGCCACAATATTTTATAAACAAAATGGAGTAAATAGTTGTTGCCAACCAAACTTTTTCCTATGTCTAATTAATTAATCTTTATTTCATTCTGGACCCTGGTACATGCATTTGCATTCCAACACATTAATTAATTTATGTACATTATTTACTGAAGAAGGCATTAATTTATTTGTAAAACTGGCTTGGTTAGCTTAATTAATTATTTGATGATGATGGTTAATTAGTCAGTGTACATTTTACATGGCTGCACCAGATTGATCGAGTCAGTGGGCAATTTCGGATTGGGTGGGTCTGTATTTGGAGGGAAATGAAGTACAGGGCAATATTTTCCAGAGTTAATTTGGCCACCTGATCAGTTTCGTATGGACATTTCGAAAAACTTTCTTTTTCTAAGTGTATACATTATATACTAATGTTTTTTGGTCATCTAACCTAATTATGTCATATAATAAGAGAGATATACACACACAAATTTATACACTTAAGTAATCAAAGAAATACTCATACAAAAAAAAATTATACTCCCATATGGCATTAATTGTAAAGGAGTGCCTCGTATTTAAAAAGTCTAACTCAATGGGGAAGGCCAGACAAGCATCCCATATAATTAACATTATCTTCTTAATTTGGAGTATGCATGGGAAATTAATAAAGTGGCAGCTTTTCATATCGATCATGGGCTAACCTTATGCAAGTATATATATGCTTGCATGTGACTACCATGATTTAAATATTAATTTTCTTCCCCCATGAAGATACCAGTTATTATTAATAGCTGGATTTAATCAACTTAATTAAATAGCTATCGTGTGTCCATTTATATATAATTCTTTATATATAATATGCATGCTAGCAATAGCTACCTGTACATATATATATCGGTCTAGCTAATATCTCACTTAATTAGATATCTAGCTACTGATATATATATATTCTCCATCGATCGTAAGATAGCATACTAATACATGCAAGAGCACCGCATATATACGTATATGTGCTTCCAATTACGTTGGTACGTACTAATTAAATAGGGATGAATATGAGTACTATATGGTGCTTCATAACCATATATATGTATATATTAGGGAATCAATTATTTAATTAAGAAACTCACACACATATGTATACTATAAATTAATAATTAGGGGTACTAGTGGGTGGCTGTAGGAGGCCATGAGGGAGGCAACGACGCATATGGAAAGCGTTTTGATGCAGTAGTACTAGTACTAGCTAGTAGTAGAAGTGGTAGTGTTGACCAAATGGTTCTGCTCGAATTGCCTCCTCGCGTTCTCCCTATTAATGAAATCCCGAGCCCTGGAATCAACATCGTCGAGATCATTATCCAGTTGATCACGCTTGACAGATAAGTGATCATTCGTAATTGGTTGCATCGAGTAGGAGAAGGGCTTCTTAGACTCATAATTTTGTGGCTCCTCTGAACGTTGAGGGACAACATCTGATACAACTTTACTTGTGGCTCCACTACTACTTCTACTAGTGACTTTACCAGTAGTAGTAGTAGTAAAGCTGGTTTTATGATCAGCCGGTGGCGGTGGCGGTGGCGGTGGCGGTCCCTGCGGTGATCTCATGGATGTTCCTAAAGTGCTACTCATATTAGAAAGAGGTAGAGATGAAAGTCTGATGATGTTTGCCACCAACACCATTGATTTCTCACAAAGAGATTTCTTTTCACGTCCACCCTTAATGTGTGCCGGCGCCATATCTACCTATTAGCTAGCTTTCAAGCTTAATATGATCAGATGAAGAAATAGATATCAAGAGCTACTAGCTATATATATACATGATTGTAGCAAACAAATAACAACGAAACAGGGAAATTGGTAATTATGAACGATTTGCATCTTAAAAAATAAGCTACAATTAATGGATCGAAAAAAGAAAAGGGTTTAAGCAGCGAAGTCAAATTGTTCTGTTCTGTGGGGTTCCTGGTCGAAACTAGCTTAGCTCCTAGCTCACATCATGTATATACGTATGGGCTGAGTAAGGACTTCGCTACTATGATGCCCAATACACCCATAAAGTTTTGGTCAATTTTATTTCATTATTTTTGTTGAAAACCAAAAACCATGAGTTATTTGTGTCGACGTAAGGATCTTATATTCTTCTCTCTCTCGTGTATAGTGTATAGTAGCTTGTTGTCGTGTAATAGAGAAGGGAGCTAGGTAGAGAGTCAAGACTGGACTAGCAACTTCATGTGCGATATGAATGAATATCCTGCAAAAGAGGTTGCAAAGAGAACTGATTCTATAACATAAATTATTCATGAGTTGGTAGCTCATAGTTAATTAGTCTGCGTTTGGTCCATCCATAGCCCCACACTCACACTTCCAACTTATTATGAAAAGGAACAATTACTTTGGCTATGATTCTTTTATCCATATCCAGGCCATATTGCTTTCGATCGATCTCCACCGCAATACAAACATCTTTTATTTCCAGGCCATCAGATTTGTTTATTTATTATTCGTACGTGATCATGAACATCAGAATCTTTCTATGCAGTAAGTCTGTGTCCACTCTGTTACTCGATCTGATGTAACGCCCTCAATTCTCTTTCATTGTCATCATTATTGCATCATATATATTATCTTCTTTTCTGTATATATCTGTATATATGTATATATTTTTCCTTTCTTTTTCTTTTTTCTAGCATATGTGCGCAGAAGTTGCTAGCTAGGAGACTCGGACCCCTCTTTTCTTGGGAACTCCAAGTTTTGTGGTGTCATTGACAGATTGATTATACGTACTATTTAGACAAAGATGCTATATAAATTAAAATATGAACATATATAAGTATGAGAAATATTAGTCTCATATTACAAAATACTTATTCAAATCTTTTATAAACTAATAGCTCAACTTTTTTAAAATGTTAAAATCTACATCTCATCTTTCTCATGCATGCTTATACGTACATATTCTCAACAATTTCTCGACATGTGCTCTTACCTAGACCTTTGATTTGATGTATGCACAGATTTTCCACTCGATCTGCTTATGCTAATTGATCTAAAGCTTGTGGCATCAGCTTTGATGTTCCTAATTAAGCTTAACACCGACCTTCTATATACTTTATTTTTGTCCAAATGACGAATAATTAATTCTCCTTCTACTTTTGCAAATGGGGAACATATTCCCCAAATTTCAGTAATGGATATGTGTACATCTTAACCAATAATTATGTAGGATCCATGTGGGTTTAAAAGATAGACCTTTAAATCTCAAGGGGTGTTTCTGTAATAAACCTTTAAGGATATCTATGTGACTTTTACACAGCGATGTCTAAAATTAAAACAATTGTAGCTGATATGATCACATTCCAAATTTCCAATCATATTTGTCAAATTTGGGTTGGGGAAAAATTTGCTTTACCTTGTGGTGTTCCCCTCCCTTGTAGTTTCCCTGTAGGCTATAAAAACAGTGTTGATGGGCCGAATGAACCACCACTTATGACTAAGCCCTAATTTAACCCAACATGAGACCCATAGCCTATTAGCCATAGGTAATAGGTCTACTTGAAGTGTGGGCCTTAAAGTAATCATATGGTCCCAAGCCCAACCTAAACTTCAAAATAACAAAATAAAATAATATTAAATGGGCATAACATAACCAGTCAAAAGTGTCGTGTCACCAAAAAAAAAAAAAGTGACAGAAATTCCTAACAATTTTAATGCATGAGTAGAGTTAGAGTCTAATCAAACTACTTTCCAAGCCTAACTTACTAATTTGTTTGTCTCTACTAGAGTATTTAGTTTAGTGTTAATTAAACATTAAATTAATTAGTTGGGTTACCATCTCAGCCACGTAACACCAGAAACGACGCCGTCGGCCGCACAAATCCCAATCAAGACAGAAGTAAAAAAAAATAAAATTTAAATGACAGTCAAAACTTCGAAGCTGCTTTCTGAACCAGTCAATGGCCTCCCATTCCCATCTACTTCAACTTCCACAGTCACCATCGCCACCACGACCACCTCCCCATACTTCACACCCCTAAAAATTCAATAACGATAATAACAAAACATAAGCATGAAGATCACGGTGGGTTTACTCTCTCTGCTGCTCTTCACCTTCCTCCTCCTCTGCTACTCCATCGAAGACGACCTCACGTGCCTGGAGGGCGTCCGGAGCTCACTCACTGATCCAGACGGCCGACTCGGCTCGTGGGACTTCTCCAACAGCTCCGTCGCCTCAATCTGCAAGCTCGTCGGAGTCTCCTGCTGGAATGAGAAGGAGAACCGCCTCATCAGCCTCCAGCTCCCTTCCATGAACCTCGCCGGTAAGCTCCCTGAGTCCCTCAAGTTCTGCCACAGCCTCCAAGCGCTAGATCTCTCCGGTAACGCTCTCTCCGGTTCCATCCCTCCCCAAATCTGCAATTGGCTCCCTTATCTCGTAACCCTAGATCTCTCCAACAACCGCCTCTCCGGTTCGATTCCGCCGGAGATCGTCAACTGTAAGTTTTTGAACACTCTGATTTTGAACGATAACCGTCTCTCGGGTTCGTTGCCGTACGAGCTGGGCCGGCTCGAGAGGTTGAAGAAATTCTCGGTTGCTAATAATGGTCTAACCGGCGCGGTACCGTCGGAGTTGTCTAAGTTTGAGAAGGAGGACTTTGATGGGAACAGTGGGCTCTGTGGGAAGCCTCTTGGGTCCAAGTGTGGTGGTCTGAGCAGCAAAAGCCTCGGCATTATAATCGCCGCTGGGGCTATCGGTGCTGCGGCGTCTCTGATTTTGGGCTTTGGGATTTGGTGGTGGTTTTTTGTTAGGGCGGGTCGGAAAAAGCGAAGCTTTGGTGGTGTTGGTGGTGATAAGGATGAGAGTGGTTGGGTCGGGTTGTTGAGGTCTCACAAGACTGTTCAGGTGTCTTTGTTTCAGAAACCCATTGTGAAAGTCCGGTTGGCTGATCTGTTGGTGGCTACCAACAATTTTGACCCCAAAAACATTGTCATTTCCACTAGGACCGGGGTTTCGTATAAGGCTGTGTTGCCCGATGGGTCGGCATTGGCGATTAAGCGGCTTAATGCTTGTAAGCTCGGGGAGAAGCAATTTAGGTCGGAGATTAATAGGTTGGGGCAGCTCAGGCATCCAAATTTGGTGCCTTTGTTGGGGTTTTGTGTTGTGGATGAAGAGAAGCTTTTGGTGTATAAGCACATGTATAATGGCACATTGTACTCTCAGTTGCATGGAAGTGGTAATCTGAATAGCCAGTATGGGTTTTTGGATTGGCTGACACGGCTGAGAATTGGTGTTGGAGCGGCCAGAGGACTTGCCTGGCTTCACCATGCTTGTCAGCCACCTTATATGCACCAGAACATTAGCTCGAATGTGATTCTTCTCGACTATGATTTTGAAGCTCGCATAACGGATTTTGGTTTGGCGAGGCTGGTGGCTTCTCGTGATTCCAATGATAGCTCGTTTGTAAATGGTGATCTGGGTGAGTTTGGTTATGTGGCTCCGGAGTACTCGAGCACAATGGTGGCTTCACTGAAAGGAGATGTGTATGGATTTGGGGTAGTTCTTCTGGAATTGGTGACTGGGCAGAAGCCTCTAGAAATCAGTAATGTAGTGGAAGGATTCAAGGGGAATTTGGTGGATTGGGTCAGTCATTTATCAAACACTGGTCGAAGCATGGATGCCATAGACAATGTCTTATCAGGGAAAGGTCATGATGATGAGATTATGCAGTTTATGAGGATCGCTTGTACTTGTGCGGTTGCTAGACCAAGGGATAGACCTTCTATGTACCAGGTTTACGAGTCATTGAAGAGCTTGGCTGTGAAACATGGTTTCTCTGAACAGTATGATGAGTTTCCATTGATCTTTGGCAAACAGGCTCCTGAATCCTGATTTTGAAGTAGAGTCAGGCGGAGAGAGTGTTAAAAGTACAAGATACTGCAGCATTAGTGCATGTTTTCCTTTATGCTTGCGAAAGGCATTTTCAACAATTGGTACGTTTTCCGCTTGAGCATGATTTCCCTGTTCTAATGCTCATTTGTTGAATCATTCTGTACTGTAAAGAAGCATTATGCATTGTAACTTTTACCTAATCCAGAAGATCTCTGTTTTCATTCCTCCAAATTCTCCCACTGAATCTGTGTTTGTAGCATTCTGTTCTTTCTAGAAAGCTTATGCATATTCTCTTTTGAGTAGGTTCTCTCTTGTCAAATTTTAGTCTTGCAATCATTCAATCTACTTCACCAAACATATAAATCCACTAATAAATAAACAGTGCTTGAAATCTCTTGAATTGTACATGCATGCTCCGAACTTAATGCAAATATCAGAATAAGCTGACAAAGTGTGAGGTTTTAGAATTAGTTACTGAGATATTTCTTGTGCCAGTGAATGAATTAGAGGGTCCATCATAGATGTTAAATTGGAAAGCAATATTACAAAAGGTCCTTCATATGGTAATCCACTTGCCTTCTGTGTCTAGACTCTTGGTCCAGATTGGTCATCTTGATTGTGGAATGTAGACTCAGCAAGACAAGTTGGCAACTCATCATACAATAAAATATATAATTAGATGGCAGAGAGAGATCCTTGGACCTTTATGTTTACCTCTAGTGTTGTGTCTTCAAATTCCCCCATATTAAACATTTTCATTTAATTAACAATATTTCTTATATACTGGCCAAAAAAAAAAACAATATTTGTTATATATTCTTTATACAATCTCTTGTAGATATCATATTCCTATATATTTCTTGCCCAACCACTTTTGAAGTGTCAATTATATATTGGCCAGAAACAGAACGTTTGAATTTTTCCTTCAACTTTCACCATCTCATGGTCCTACTCAACAACTCACATAACATGTAAAGTCTGGACCAAAAATGAAACAATCATATATGTCTTGTACTCGAGAGATTTCTATTCAGACCATAAATAAGAAAGTGAAAAAGGAGTTTATTATCAACATGGCCTTCTCGTGATTACATTAACGTTTGTGCAGAAAAGATTTAAGAATCATTATTTATGACCTATCTTTCAGTAAGTCCATATAATGGAGATTTATGGTCCCAAACCAACCATGCCATGTGGCTATGTGGGTGGTTTGAAATGCTTGTCTGCAATATTTTTGCTACATTTATCTGGCTTTTACATCTGCCAGTATTTGGTGCAAAATAATGAAGAAGTTGGTACAATGGCAAACAATGTAATAAGATCCAATAGAAAGTTTCCATCTACACTGTAAAATTTAATCAATACACCCCCCTCTTAAGATAAATTCCTGGTTTTTTTGAACATTTCTAGAAACTTTGAAAAAATGTGGCAGCAAGAGAGGACATGGTTGGCCTCTCTAGACGACCCATCTACCAGCTAAGATGGGGAGTCCCTCTATCTTATGGACCGACCAATAATTTTATTTCTTTAAAAAGATTCTTTTAAATTTTTAATCATTACACTTAGTGAGCTAAATTAATAATTTCGCCTTGGTGTATATGACAACTCTGTATGCTTGTTTGTTTGGGTTGGGTTGGCCTGTCTTCCGAATTTGGGCCTTCCTTTCCTAGTATTGGGCCTATAAAACTACAATTCAGTTGCAAGAAGCCTAGCCCAGTAGGCTGTGGGCCAACTTCCCAGGCCCAAACAACACTCAGCAGTCTCCATATGACTATAAGCAAAATACTGTGAAAAATTGGGTCAATTTATTAATATGAAAAACATCAGGAGAATTCAGCAAATAAATAAAAAATAGGGAACTCAACTCCTAATTTAGCAGAAGAGAAGAGAAAGCCAGAGGCGAAGAGAGCAAATATGCCTTCAGATTCATCACTGTTTCTCCTCCTCTTCTTCTTCACTGCCTTCGCTCTGCTCTCACTAGGCCACGCCACGTAAGCCCTAATATCAGAATATACATATATGTATGTATGTATGTCTGTGAATATTAATTATGTGATCTAGTGCAGTTGAATTTTGAACATTTTCGGTTTTGGTTTTGTTATCAGAATCGAAGGCGGTGAAAGCGAAGGGATTGGGCATAGAGTGCTGCTGAGTCTAAAAGAAACCCCTCATGGAAGTAACGCTACCTTTGAATGCTCTCCCGCCGGTCCTTGTGTTGCTTGCCTTTACTATGAAAAGGTTTATTCTTAATTTCATTTTGCCCAGTTCATTATTTCTCAATCAGATTTTTTATTTTCACAGAATTCTTGAGCTTTTAATGTCGTTTGAGCTTATTTCGATTTGATTTGAGCTATAGATTCTGTAGTGGGAGAGGGATGTTCGTCAATTTTTGTTCAATTAAGAAACGAATTTCAATTTCAACATTGGTATCATTTAGCTCTACACTTAGGTTAAAATTGCAACAAGTGAAGAACAATAATTGAATATATTGATTTGATACTGAATGGAAACTCAAGCATTTCTATTGTGGTTCATATGGTAAACAAATGATCCCATATGAATAACCATATGAATAATGTTTATATGAGTAATGTTTTATTCTTATACTACTAAGGATTATAGGATTTTATTAGATATAACCAAAGGACGTTATGAATATGAAGATAGTGGACTACCACACATTGTCCATATTAGCACTAATTCATTTGCTTTAATCGCCTTTCTTAGAAAGTTAGAGATTTGTATGCAATATCGTTTCAGGTGACTTTAATACGGTAGCAGGGAAGATTTCCATATCAATGATTATATGATACGTTGCTTCATATGTGCACTTTGCAGATTGAATATTCTATTGTCTTCATGTTTCTTCCCCTTATTTTTGTGATCCCTTTGTCTTGTACTAGTTGTAATTATTTGTTGCTTTGTAGAAGGAAGAGAAATTTCGCTGCAGCGAGACTGGGTATCGTATCCCTTTGAAATGTGTGGAAACTAAAGATACAAAGGGTGCAAAAGCAAAAGGTCCTAAAAAGAGTCGATCTACTTTGGAGATCCCTCGCAACATTGCAAAATTGCATGATGCAGGAGAAGTCAGTACTCATTTGAAGGATAGAAGTTTACTGGATGATTCTTCCAACCTGGAGAATGGACTACAGGCTTACATCACTTATAGAAGCTGTATACCAGCAGTTAATGAAGAGAAGTTGTCAGTGCTTGGTTTCGAGGTATGTATATATAATTTATCTTTGGAGGTCTGTCTTATATTTTGGTACTTGTTATTTGTTTGGGTATATATCCAAAGAGAAAAATGGCTGGTTTATTTCAATGAATGGTTTGTTCAAATAAGTGAATCAAAGGGTATTAAAAAGGGAAGAGAAAGAGAGTACACAGTAGCCAAATGCATGATTATAACGTTAGTATTTATGATTAATGAAATGCTTCTTGGCCAAAAAAAAAAAATGATTAATGAAATGCCTTGTGAACTGCTGTGGACAGGTGATTGTGCTGTTCTTGTTACTCATCAGTGGTGCATTTGTATACTACAGAAGAAAGCAAACTGCTTCCATGTCAGGATTTGGGAGAATTCAGAGCAACTCTAGGTTTTAAATGCAACAGCCTGCATCGAAAGTGCCTCGTTTGAGGGGCATCCAATTGTGCCATGTGCTGCTCACAATTTCTTCCTCAGTGTATTCTTGTATTAAAGCGATTCTTTTTTTTTCTCTGTTCTTTCATAGAGCTTATAATTCTTTCTCAGTGTGTGCTTTGTCCATCTTTGTTCCTGTGATTTTGTTTAAGCGTCACTGTTTTTCTCTGGGTTCTCTCCTTACTTGCCCAAAAACGCAAGTTTGAGAATTGATTGCTACGGATACAATGAATCAAAAGATTATTACATTCATCTCATTGTTGGGGTGCGAGTACAATTATTCCAAGCATGTGGCATTGAAATGAAAATAGATCGAATGGCTTTGCTCCATCTCCTGGATTGTGGTTTATGCAATTTTGTTTTGTTAATTAACATTTCAGTAGAAATAAAAACTGGTGACCACAAAATTATCCGATATGCATTTTTTAAATGTCTGCCGCTCTCAAACCAAACGTTTTAAAAAATGAGCTTTCTACGTTGAAGTTGAAAAATTACACAACAAGATATACCATGTTATTGCCGTTTCCTCCCGAAAAATATACAAAGACAATAGCCACAGGCCATTGGTGAATGGTGACTAGTGTCGGTTCTCCTAATGAGTTTCTTCAGCAAATCAACAAAGCAGCAGCAGCAGCAGGACAAAAACTCCAAACAAAAGAATCATATTGACCATAACTCTCTCAACTTAAACAACGCAACTCTTCTTATCTTAAAGACACATCTACAGTAACATGGCAGAAAACATGGATTGAAATTACAAACAGACCTTGGACATATTGAAATTACAAAAAATAATCGGGAGTCTTGCGTGTGTTGTCAGGCTCAATTTGACGAGGGGCTGGGTCAAACTGCAGAAAATTCTGGTCCATATTCTCCCCAATTTCCAATATTGCAGCCATATTCCCACACCGATAACAATAATTTGGTGCGCTAAAAACAGTAACCACATTCTTTTCCTGCAAATCAAAAAAATAAAAATAAAAATGAAGGTTGAACGATTATACTGATGAGGCACAACAGATTCAAACAATACAAACTCTTTGTTCCATTGAGGTTCACAAACCTGACACCAATTGTATCCTTCCATGACAAGCTGATGAGCTCTTGAAATCAGACTGAGTCCATTAGTATGATTAAACTGAGCAGCTATATCCTGTCCAAACGTATAACCAGCACCACGTGGAGATATTCCCCACCCACAGCGGTCATCTGGATCAGACCACAAGAGATCGCACATTGGTCCTTCATGTGGAACCTGATCATGCACAAACATATCATGATGAAAAACCAAGAACCATCACCACCATAAGTATAACTATGAATTGGAACAGAAAAATCAAACATCATTGCAACGTTCACAATCTGTCAGCACTTAATTAGGAAATGTAAGAGAAACGATAAAAACATACCTCCTGTATACGATCCAATGCTCGGATATTGTCCAATGTGTCCAAAGATGGTGAAAGGCCCCCATGCAAACAAAAAATCTACAATATTACCAGAAGCTGTCAAAAATTAATAAGGCTAACTTATCTTCAAGAACTTCATCAAACTGTCAGCAAAACATGCAACTCAACCTGACTCTCGATAAGGGCTGTGAGGGGAAGATAATCAAATAAGTCGGTAAAATACTTCCAGACATTGGCGTTCCCATACTTTCTCAAGCACTCATCATAGAAACCATACCTGGAAAAAAGGTGACAAAATGGAGGAAAATGAAAAAACATTAGAGCCAACTAAGCAAGAAGCCAATCTCTCTCGGACAAAATCTTGTCAACGTTAATGATGCTTGGCTGTTTCAACTTTAAGCTCTAAGTATATTCAAAAGCCATACTTTTGACAAAGAGCCATGGTGAACAAGTATCCATGGAACCCCATCAAGCTCAGCCATACCACTCTTTAGTCTTTACAATTACTATAGAATTCTATTCACATAAACAAACCATCTCGACCTTCTCTCATACCATCCACAAGTAATACAGAATTATATTCAAGTAAATCAACAAATCCAGACACAGTGAAAAGGGAAAGCTGCTAGCATTCACATGCAATTTAGACACAGCTCTACAACCTTTGACTGATATAATAAAACTTTTCCAGACTATGACCAACAGACTGAAAAACACAATAAAGATTCTTACACTTGAGTAATTTGCCGACTCTCATGATTTCCTCTGAGAATAGTAATTCTATCTCTATAACGGACTTTCAGGGCCACCAGAAGTGTGACAGTCTCCACAGAATAGTAACCACGATCTGCATTTGTGTGGCCAAAATATTAAAAAACAATTACAAAAGTAAATATAAAACTTTAAACTGATTCATCTGAATGCACCATCAACTAAGCTGAAGAACACAACACATGAAGCTCTACACAAGAAATCTTATCCACTAAAAGCAAGTTATTCTTTCCAGGTCAACAAAAAAAGGCAAGTTATTCTTACAAATTTCAACAGATCTTAGATACATACGGATACTACAAAAATATAACAAACCAGCTAACCGATTCCGCTAATCATTGTTCAAGTAAGATTGACCGTAGTGAAGCTAGAATGGATTACAAAGATTCCAATTCCACCATTATATTGCATAAGTCATTTCCAAAACTAAGAGGAAAATAAAGTCAAGATCAAGGTCATAACATTATTACAGATAAATCCGGCTTTCATCAATCATGACAATCAAAGAACGAAAAAGAGAAAAAAAGGGATTATAGCCTATAGTATTGCATACATATGTGATTTCATATACATAAGTAATACTCAACACCGAAAGACAAATTGCGTAATTTGCGTAATTCCATAATCTACATCCAAACAAGACACGCCGCCTCCAACAATTTCTCACTAAACCAAATCCAAAGCCTCATTTGTTTCCATAAAAAGGTAAATCGAAAAGCTCCCAAGAACTTTAAACAATTCAAAAAAAAAAAATGGAAGAAGAAGCATAATTGCATAAAGCAGAAAAGTCAAGGAAAAGAAACTGACCTACATAATCACCCATAAAAAGGTAATTAGTATCGGGGGCTTGGCCTCCTATCCGAAACAGCTCAATGAGGTCGTAGAACTGGCCATGTATATCCCCACACACCGTGACAGGGCACTTCACCGGCTGTACGTTCCACTCCTCCACCAGGATCGCCCTCGCTTGTTCGCACAGGGTCTTCACCTCCGCCTCCGGCAACGTCTTGCACTCCATCAGATGCTCGATCTGACGGTCCAGATCCGCGTGAGACGGCATCGTTTCACCACCACCAGCTCAACCCCACACCCTCAGATCCGATCGCCGATTTCGTCCCGGATCCAACCACCGATGTGCGTCCGCGAACTCAACGACGACCGAGCGATGATGATCTCAACGGTGAGAGCGATTTGCGAAGCGAAAGGCTAGGGTTCCGGATCGAGACGCGAGGAGCGAAACGACGAGTCGTGTTGGAGATCGGCCGAGTTTCGACCTCTCTATCATTCCTCGCTCCGTGATTTTTGTATTTGTTTAAGAAGAAAAAGGAGAAAATTGGGAAATTAAATTGAAATTGTATTTATGTGAATGTGAGAAAAGACGAGGGAAATGAAATGAGGTGGGAATATTGAAGAAAGAGTCTCTCGCTTGCTAGCTGCCCAAATGCAAATGAAACTCAAATGCAAATGCAACTGAAAAGCATTTTCTTTGTTCAACGGAATTCGTTCATTAGTATTTTTTGTTTTTCCTTTTCTTTTCGTCAATATTGTAAGGAAGAAACATTTTCTTTCTCCGGTGGCTCCGCCGAGTCAACATCATAATGGACCGACACGTGTCAATCCAGCTGCTCTATTTGGACTGTTCAACCTGTAAAGCTCTGTTGGCCCCCACCATTCGATTTTTCTTTTTCTTTTCTTTTTTTCAACAAAAAAAAAAAGCAAAATCTCCAAAGAGGCCAAAAAACATTCATGAAGGAGGCCTGGGGGTTACTAAGGTTGGATTATTCAATGAATGCAACCACTCGACAAACAAAACAAAGGGAAGGGCATTGTTTTGAGTTTATTTGGTCCAAAAAAAACCACAGAGAAGATTTATTTCAGCTTTTTGAATGTGGACTTTAGAAACATTGACCATATTAATGTCTAGAGGTCATGACATGATCCAAAGGACATGATGTTCGAGTCTTAATTGGCAATTTGCAAAGGGTATTAGTTTTTTTGAAAAAACATTTATGAGGTTTGGTGTGTTTTCAAATTAAATTCTTTGATCGACAAACTAACGAACCAAACTACCTATAGAAAACTTAGAGCAAATGTTTTTTTTTATATTCTATTTTTTTTTTAATATATATTTAAGGATATCGAACCTTTAACTCAATCAATGGCTATAGCAAGTAATTGTTTTGAGTTCGGATGAAATGATGGACAAAGGTCTAGGAGTCAGGACACGAGGACTAGAATGAAATTCAACTTATCTTGAACCCTGACTATAGTTTGGTGATGATGACATGCACCTTTTGACATTTAGTACAAATATAAATCGACTTAATTAACAAATTCCAGAAATAAAGAGAACCAACCAATTAACCCAATCCAATTTCAAGCTACCTCTTTTACTTTTTCCCTTTTTGGTAATTGATGCCTCGTTTTTGGACTCTCTGTTTTAGACTCGGTCTTTGCTTCTCAAACCAATAAAAAAAGAAACCAGAAAAGAGAAAGGAGGATAAAAAAGCTTCACTAGATCGAGAGCCTCCACAGCCTCCATATTGATTGTATTATATATATATATATATCTCTCTTTTTTGGCCACGAGACTAAAAGATTCTGATCATATGCAAGTTTGAATGGACCAAAGACCAACACAGACTACACAGTACTTCCAGCATTTCACCAAAGTATCCATGGGAAAAGACTAACACACACAAGATGCAATTAAAGCACCTTTATTTTCCAGATGCAAACACCTTTATTAATTAGTGGAATTGTACTTTAGTTTTGGAACTCATGCCATGCATCTATTTATAAATTACATGTAGATCATAAAGTAATACATATTTGAGAATCCAGAACGACAATAGGCCAAAGCCAATAAAGATCATATATCATTTGGAAAATAGAAAATTAATTGTTAATGTCCAATCGATCTCTATCCTATATGCTTATATATATGCATGGGCCGCATGGCTGCTAGAACATCTTTTGAGTGATGGGTATATGTTCCATAATCTTTATATATGCTATTGAAAAAATCTTGGAGCACTACTAAAGTGGAGTTTCTGCAACAGTAATACTGGCCATGATTCTTTTGATGATTGTGTGTGAGAGACATTGATCTTCATATTTCATTTACTCCCCCGAACACCTCCCAAAGCAATTTCTGTCAGTGAGCTAGAAAAAGACTTGCATGCATGCATAGTGGGATATTTCCAAATATTTTTCAAGAATATTTATGTCTCTAATTTCTAAAAAATACATACATAAGCCTAGCTAAGGTCAGACATTGATATCCACCATGTTCTGCACTACTCCTGGTGAGGTTTCTAAAGCTCTGTAATGGCTGGCTAAGCTTGACCAGGGGGTCGTCCAGAGTTCCCAGCTCTCCTGTTATATTATAAAAACAAATGAGAAGAATATTGAAGAAAACCCACATGATCAGATAACTAAAATGTTGAACTACTTGATGCTATCATATACTGTTTATACTTGTTATAAGCAAATGAGTACTTGACATGCACATTATGAATTGGGTGAGCAAATTTGATGACTCTAGCATTATTATTCTATAAATAATTTTGTTATAGTTAAACACTTCTAATGCCTGAAAAAGTATTAGCAGTTGTTACTGATAATAATAATTAACATAATAATTAACTTTGAAGCTCACAGATTCTTTCAAACGTCTCCCAGTAAAGTAGACAAAAAAGAAGGGAAAGGAAAGAACACAATGTAAAGGTTGAAGGATACCATATAAATGATATGTTGGTTAAACAAACATCATTAGGCAGGGATATGGAATAAAGTGAGGAGACATACTTTATTTTTCTTTTCTTGCATTGAGTAAATGGGGATTAAAAACTGTACCTAATTATGCTTTAACTGTTTACATGCAACAAATAAATTAATGTAACAGTTAAAGCATATGACAGCATATATTATTTTTTTATTTCTTTTTTGGGTGCATGAGTTTCATATATGGTTGGATTAGATTTACATTCGGATGTAATGGATATTTTTTGTTGATCAATAAATTTTATGGATATTGAAAAGGAAAACAAATTAAATGAAAGGACACAAGACATATGATAAACCATTAGATAAGCTAGTTGTATAAATTAAGTTAAATTATTATTGATATCTTCATTTTAACTATAGAACTATTAATTTCAGCCGAGTATTATACAGTTTATACTAAGAAATATAGCTTGTATATTTCGTTTAAAATAGCTGTGATCTCTACCAAGAACTCTGTGTGTTATCTATTATATCTATATAACAAAATTGCTTTTAGATAATAAAACAAGATGCTTTTCCACGTATAATTTACTCACATGCACATAAATAACTAACATGTGTAAATATATATACTATATATAGTGGGGCATAAAAATAACTAATGACATCTACAATATTATGTTTTTTCATTACATGCACGTCAATTAAGCACCGTATACTTGAAAGTTTGTGTAAGGGAAGTATATCATTCTCAGAATTTTGACTAATTAATTATGAGTATGGTAGCGTACCCAAAAGCTAATTAATTACCACACGAAAAATTGAAAGCTAACTAGGTACACATACCTGTTGTGAATAGGATCTGGTCCATTAGGAACTCTTCTTTTGCTCATGTAGTTGAAATCCAACTCCGGATGAAGAAGCTTCTCTGTTCCTACAACTCCGGCATCGGCATGCCTGACATGATTTGCAGATCCTGCAAACTCTGGTGTTAAGATTGCTGCTGTTCTCGTCGTCCCTCCTTGAGTACTCTCTAGGCTGCTGCCCACCAACAAAACCAACAAAAACCCCACCACTGCAAGCGTTCCAAAGAATAACTTGAGAAAGCAAGAAATACCCCTAATACCCATATTTATTTTTTTAATTTCCCTTTATTCGATCCAGTACTATAAGAAAGATTCCTTAGGTAGCTAGGGCATGGATATATGAAGGGAAAATTAGAAGAAGATCATCATCATCATCATCAATATCATTGCTTGATGATTGAGGTGAATAGTGGGTCTATAACTCTATAAGAGAGAGAGAGAGAGAGGTTAATGAAGGGAAAGAAGAAAAGTAAGAGAAGGGAGGAGGTTGATATAACTATAGCTAGGCAAGAAGTTTCCTTTGGCTATGGGGCAGTTTTTTACTTCATGGGGTTGGGGTGGTTGGTTTTCTTTATAGGGTTGAAGGTTTATTAAGTTGCACTTTCTCGAACCTTGAGAGAGAGAAAGAGAGAAAGAGATAAAAGAGAGAGAGAGAGGGCATAGGGGCTTAGCTGGTTTGGAACGTGACATGGGGGAGGAGAACAACTTTGCTTTATACTAGTGACTGACTGAGAAGGTCCCGATACGACACTCTTCTTTTGCTTGGATACGACACCCTTCTTTTGTTTGCCTTTGATTTTCGTTTGTGTATTTTCATGCACCTCCTTGGCTCCTCTACGATGCCAAAAGACCATCATCCCTTACGTACAATAGGATGAAAGCACAATCCTTTGGGTTTCGGTAGCCCAAACTACTGCGCATGAAATATATATATCTTCATGTCTCGTGCTTCATATATAAGTATCCATAAAACTAAAGCTATAGCTAGGCATACGTACGTACAATATAAGTACAATATGTACAATGCAAATTTGATTGATTTACAACAAAACGTACGTGGGCCATTAAATTATCATCTGTTTTATATATACAAGAGGAATAAAAGTGCTTGGCCAAAAAAAAAAAAAAGAGGAATAAAAGTGGCATTGAATTGAATATAAAATCAACGGCGCAGATATACTCACACTTGAACATCCATATAATTTTGTTTTGGAAGCTTAGAGTTAGAACTAGCTAGGTAGGAAGCAGTCACAAGTAATACGTACTCACAATGATTCCTTGGCCACTGTTTGATTGGAGCAGTTTTGGCCGCTTGCATCCCAAAGCAATCAGACTCACCGAGTTCCAAGGACTGAAGTGAAAAAAGGAGCATCATGCGTCTGTCTTTACGAAGTTCCCACACATTAAAGTTGGTAAATTAATAAAAAGAAAATAAAAACTTGTTCATTGGAAAAAGAGGAATCAGACTAATTTATTAGCTAGTACAGATAGAGTTATGGTGAGAAATATTTGTTTCGATATTAATTTTGATTATGGATAAAATAAACTCTTATTTTAGTGCATGTATAATACAGATATCGATTGTTAATGCAACAACATGCATAATATGCCTGAGATTTTTAACTTAAAACAAGTAAAAGAATAAAAGAACATTACTAGCTAGCTAGCTCTAAACAAATATATCTTTGTTTACTTATTATTTAATTAATGGACGACCAGATCTCCAACAAATGAGAAATTGCCATTTAGCTAAGCCGCCATGGTAAGTTGGTAGAATCAAGTACTCCTAAAACATATGCATTCATATATACAAACAATTGAATTCAATATATTTATACGTACTTACAATTCCGGCCAGCCGTGGTCCCCAAAATTATGCCTTGATAACTTGAACCACTCTTTAGTCTTTATTAGTTGATCATCAAGGATTGTTCATAATAATTAAATACGTACTGATCTCGACCCTTTTTCTTAGAATTTAAGGACACGATCCTTGGGAATATGTAATTAATTGAAAGCTAGATTTTTTAACATGATTGTACATGAACATGAGGTGAATAGACTGAAAATAGAAGCTGGTTCTTTTCCAAAGAAGTGTTTTAATTGATTAGGGAGAATATATATATTGCTGCACGCCTAAGGCCAGGCCAAAGCATTTGGAACATTTTGTCTTATCCATTCCATATGAATCTCACTGTACACATCACTCAAAATTCTTAAACTTGTTGGAAGAATCAAATGCTTCTCACTACTGTATTAGCTTCTTGTTGAAGGTAAATAAAGATATCCAAATATAAATTAAAACCCTTTATACTTCTACAGTTCTACTTCTTTTCCCTTTTTTATTTTTTGTGTAACTTAGTTCAATAATATGCAATAAGCTTTTTTGAACCTCCTTGCCCAAAACTTACATTTTTAACCCTTTTACATTTTTTCAAACCAAATATCTTTTATATATTAAATGTGTAGCCCGCACATTCCACGAAAAATTCCACGGCCAATTGCTACACCTTAATTCCCGCAGCAGCCAAACCACCTTCTTCCTACAGCAGCCATATCCCCACTTGTTGGCCTCACTTCACTCCTCGGCCAGCAACCCATCATCTCCTTTCTCAATCTTTCTCCCATTATCTCAACCTGAATCTTAAAAACAAGCAACCTAAATCTGGAAAAAGAAAAAAAACTCAAATCTAGGTGTTTGGGTAGTGGACAAGACCCACCACATCACCGGACCCCACTTCGAACAACAAAACTTTTTACAAAGATAATGTATACATCAATAAAAAAGTAAAAAATAAATGATTCGAATTGATATAAAATGATTTGTGTGGGCCTATATAAAAAAATTTTCATTTAACACTAAATAAGCGATCTCTCATTAGAAAGTCTCTGTATATGTAACATTATATATAGTATTCACGATGCTGATGAAGGATACAAATAACGCAACCTATCAAAATAAAACCTAGTTAAATATCAAGCAGAGAATTCAAATCCCAAATAGAATTAATTAAACTAACTAAGATCTTCCCAACATATTCGATATGTTTGAGGCTCGAATAAATCAACATGCAATTAATATGGCAAACAAAAGGCTCTCCAAGCAATGATTCTGTGCTCCAAGCAAATGAAATTGGGGTACAAAAGCTTGCATACACTTTTATGCTAAATTAATCATGATATTCCAACGTAAAGCTTGGTTAGAAAATTATTGATGTCATTTCCATGCATTTTTCTCGTACAAGCTTCTTTGCGACTACATGTCAACAACTAATTATATCTGATCTTGTTAGATATGGTTTGGACTGCATGTAATTTCATGTACATACAAATTTATAATTTTCTCAAATCTTTTGAATAATGGGTTATTTTATGGACAAAATAATTCTTGCACTTATGTGAGAATTAGTATTCTTAATATTAGTGCAAAAAAATGTTGATCATAAATTTCCCTCTATCTTCATAATTATGCCACGGCACAATGCAACATTTTTATAGTTCATCGAAAAAAAAATCTAACGGTCCGAGCGGTCGAGGGGCCGTAAGCAAATCCTGTCCGACCCGAATCGCTCAACCGCGCCTAAGCCCAACTAACCAGGACTGCCTAATTTAACGAAAACCGCATACCACGAGCCACGAAGCATGCTCAGCCACCGTAGGGCAAGCGCGTGTCGGCTCATAAACAGGGCAAAGGAGATGGTGGCGTTGCTCACCCAACCGCGCACGTTAGCATCTCCTGCGCTCTTCTCCTCGCGCTTCGCTAACGAACGCATTGCATCCCAATCTCACCGCTCCTTCGCCACCATGAACCGTGACGAGTATCCACTCGAAGCTATATTCCAGCAGAAGTGGTTGCTCCGGTCCAGAATACGCAAAGAACTCAAGAAAATGGACCCGGTTCGGAGATCCGAAGAAGGTACTAGCTCCCTTCGGTTTTTCACACACAGGCATAGATTCGATGTTGACCTCCACCTGTTTGTGTTTTTGTCTGACCGAAAATGTGTGTGTTTTTGTCGATTCTCAGACACTGCAATTCAGAGCATTGTTTTAGAAGCTCCCTGGTTCAAATCTAGTAGGAGCGTGTGTGCTTACATAAGCTCTCCTGCTTTACGAGAAGTCGATACGTCAAGAATTGTTTCAGAAATTTTATCCAAACCAGCCAATGGTGTGTGTGCGTGTGTTTATGTGTGTGTTCAAGAACTTAGTGTTGCATATCTTATAAGAATTAGCCAAGCAGTTAGCTTATGAGAATGCTTATCTTCAACTGAAGAGGGTGATGTGCAGAAAAAGCTTTACGTTCCGCGAGTGGAGGATAGGAATAGCAATATGAGAATGCTCAGGATTTCCAGTGTTGATGATCTGATTGTGCAATCGATGAACATTTTGGAACCGGCTCTTTCAGATTCTGATGGGAAACAACATGAAGATGGTACCCCCTATTTAATAGCTATGATTTGCTAATCTATTAACTCTTGGTTGGTAATGGTGGTTAATTATCTGAAGACCTTTTTGTTGCAGTTATGGAGGCAAGGGATCCAGTTGACTTGTTCATCCTACCTGGTGATATTTTTTAACCCTAGCTCATAATTACTTACTTGCACTAAGACACTCCTATTTTGGGAGACTTGGTAGTATAATTGAACCTGTTATCTCACTTCAATTTTTATTCTAGGGCTTGCATTTGACAGGTGTGGAAGACGATTAGGCCGTAGTGGAGGGTAGGTTGCTGCACTTTTGCTTCAGAGTGTTTCATATTATCTTCATTTATAACAATGGAGGCTTTAGCAGTTAGAATACTATAGCTTTTATAAATAAATTTTACTTTATAAGTGGGAATTATTAATCAGTTTAAAAAATTATAAGCTATAATATAATGACGTTATGTATGCTAGCATTGGCTGATTTCGTGTGATTTGTTCATTTATGATTCATGGATGTGAATTGTTGAACATGGAAGCTACCTAAAATCTAGACACAAAGACAAGACTCTGTATACATGTGCTTTAAAACTCTATTGCATCTTGTCCAATTTTAATGAATCATTGGTATATTTTGCTCCATTATTTGATTTCCTGGTTACATCTTGAAGTTACTATGATATGTTCCTAAAGAAGTACAAAGAGCTTGCAAAGGATCGGAAATGGAAGGACCCCCTCCTTGGTAAACAATCACTTTTGTTAGTTCAACAGTAATGATACTACGGTTTTGTTATGTAGCTGTATTTAGACGTCTACTTCTTATTATTTGGTTGCAGTTGCACTATCGTATTCTATACAGATTGTGGAGGAAGGAGCTATCGCCGTCACTTCAAATGATGTTTCCGTGGATGCTCTTGTATCTCCAGATGGTGTGATTCCCATAAGCCCAGCGGCTTGGGAGAGGTGTGCCTGAGAAGAGCAGTCTCTCTTCAACTATCTGATAAAACATCGTCTTACATTCTCTAGATCCAGGAGATGTCTCTCAAACTTGTGAGGGCTGTGATTGTAAGCTCATAGTTCTCCTTCTATTTGCCTCTAATCTAAAAGGATCATAGATTGAACCCGGTATGGTTCATCACAGTCAATGGTTGCGTTTTGAAGATGGAATGGGGAATGTAATATGGATCAAGGTGTCTCCCATGCTTTTGCCTAAGTTGTTGGGATCTTGGGACAATACTGTTGCTTTGGTTAGACACTATTGCTTATATCAAGGATCATGTTTGTGTAACCAACTATTCTTTATATCAAGGATCATATTTGTGTAACTAACTATTCTTTGTTGCCTCATTATGTTCCAACTAAAGTAATATATATTGAAGACGGAGATTAATTACTTTTTAAGCAGCTTATTGAAAATAACTAAGTATATATATTTTTTGAAAATTGAAATCTCAGTATTTTTACTTAAAACGGATTAATATACTCTTTAAACAAAAAAAAAAAGAGAAAAAAAACAAAAAAACATTGCATTTTTCAACTTTGGGCTTTGGACTTTTAGGGCATATACCTCCCTACCTTGAGTAAACACTAGTCAGTGACTGACTCAGTCTAGTCGTTCTCAATTGTCACTGCTATTTGTCTTTGTCGTTAACGAAGATGTTAAACAGGCTAGCATTTCCTTCAATTGACGTAGGCCATAGCTCCTAGCTTACTGCAGCTGCCTTGTGTCCCGGGCCGACTTTTTCAAAAAACAAGACGGATCGTGCACTTGTAAGGTAACAACTACTAAGTAAGCAATATATAATAATCACACAAAGCAATAATAAAAGAAAAAGTTTACGGTGCAACAGGTAATTGAATAAATATATTTTTTATATTGATGCAGAGTACAGGGCTTATGTACATGCTCTTACTTATATTAGTGAAATAGCTCAACATTCCACTAAGTAATCACCCCTGTAAAGAGTATTCTAAACCAAATTAAAATTTACATCAAAGAACACCAAAATATTTGAAAAATCATAATATAAAATTTCTCTATTCCTAATTTGTTAATTGCTAATTAAAATACCTTTACATACAAGCAAGTTTCCAAAATCTTAATTAGTAAAACCTCTGACAAACAAGCATTACCGCGTACAAAAGCAATCCCAAATACCTTGCCAACTCTCATTTGAGAAGAGAGAATACATTGGAAGTGCGTGTACCAAAAACTTCAAAAGCAACCAAGTAATGCCGGGGGATGAGTACGACGCCGGTTCGTCAACGCCGGGGGGTTTCCGGCTCCGTTGGGACGTGTTCCTAAGCTTCAGAGGCGAAGAAACCCGCGGCACAATCACCAAGAAGATCTACGAGGCGCTCACCGAGCGCGGGGTCCGAGTGTTCCGAGACGACGACGGACTGAACCGCGGGGACGAGATCGCTCCGAGTCTCCTGGAAGCGATCGACGACTCGGCGGCAGCAGTAATCGTCTTGTCGCCAAGATACGCCGACTCAAGGTGGTGTCTGGAAGAGCTGGCCAAGATATGCGAGCGCCGGCGACTGATTCTGCCTGTGTTTTATCAAGTGGATCCCTCCGACGTTCGACGACAGAGTGGGCCGTTTGCAGAGCATTTTGGAGCTCACGAACGAGTTTTTAATAACTCCAAGGTCGTTAAATGGAGGGGTGCCATGGCCAAAGTAGGTGGTATAGCTGGTTATATTTTCAACTCCAGGTGAGGTACTAAATTATGGCCATATGATTAGGATTTCATGTGCAGTTAGTGACAGAGAGACGAAGGCTCGTAAAGTTGGTGTGTTGCTGCTGATCGTTTTATTTATTTGTATAATTTGGGTTGAGATTTGAGCAATTGTTAATGTTTAAGGTTTTGGTAGAATATGGAGTCTTGTGGAAGTACGAGTAGGAATTATATATTTAAGTGGGTAGCCGAGCTTTTTGACTATTCATTTAAGTTTAATCACTTTGTTTATTCATATATCTCTGGCCAAATGAATTTTTTATAGTAATTTAAGTTCAATCTTTTGTACGACAGAAAAGAGGCAGAGTTGATTCAATCTTTGGTCAAAGGCGTTTTGACTGAAATAAACAAAACCCCGGTGGGTCTAGCTGAATACACGGTGGGACTTGAGTCCCGAGTTGAAGACGCGATGAAACTGTTGGATGTTAAATCCAAGGGCATTCGTGTTCTGGGAGTTCATGGCATGGGTGGGGTTGGCAAGACAACACTTGCCAAGGCTTTGTTTAATAGACTTGTTCCTTATTTTGAGCGCCACAGTTTCATCTCAAATGTTAGAGAAACTTCAGCAGGACATGAGGGACTACTATCTCTTCAGAACAGAATTATTGGTGACCTTATCACTACTACTAGGGAGCCTGTAAACGAGATTAGCACTGGTATCGCTACAATCAAAGCGATTGTATATGAGAAGCGAGTTCTTGTTGTTTTGGATGATGTTGATAATGCAAACCAAGTAAGTGACTTAGTCGGAAATGGACAATGGTTTTATGAAGGGAGCCGACTTATTGTTACCACAAGAGATAGAGATGTTTTATCCAGTACCCATCTTTTGAATAAGTACTTGTATGAGGTGAGGGAGTTGGATTCGTCCCAGGCACTTCAACTTTTTAGTTTCCATGCACTGAGAAGAGAGAAACCCACAAATGATTTTTTGAATCTTTGTGAGCAAATTGTGTGTCTTACAGGTGGGTTGCCATTGGCTCTTGAAGTGTTTGGTTCTTACCTATTTGATAAGAGGAGAATAGAGGAATGGAGAGATGCTCTGCAGAAACTGAAACAGGTTCGTCCTCGGCATCTTCAGGATGTGTTGAAGATAAGTTATGATGCGCTAGACGAGCAAGAGAAGTGTATCTTCCTAGACATTGCATGTTTATTTGTGAAAATGAATATGAAGAAAGAATATGCAATTGACATTTCAAAGGGATGTGGTTTTGATGGTGAGATAGCAATTGCCGACCTCGCATCAAAATCACTCATTAAGATTACTGAAGGAGGTACATTGTGGATGCACGACCAAGTTAGAGACATGGGAAGACAAATTGTTGGACACGAAAGCCTTTTGGATCCTGGCATGCGTAGTAGACTGTGGGATCGTGATGAAATCATGAATGTTTTCAAAGATAATAAGGTACAGTTTGCAGCATGATAATTTTTATCATTTATTTATATAGTATATATTACTCTGATGAAATTTCTAGATTTAGATGTCAAAAAGGTTTCCATTGTTGTAATTGTTTCTTTTCTTATTGCATGGCAAGTTCAGCCATACAATAGTTTCCAAGTGATACACATGTAAAAGGTCATTCTCAATCAATTTCAAAGACACATTCACTGTGAAATGGGGAACAAGATATATACAAGGGATAGTTCTTGACTGTGGGGGTGGGTACAGTAACAGGATGTATATTTTCAATATATTTACTGAGCTTCTTATATATTTTTCATACCTTGACAATAGGGAACCAAAAATTTACAAGGGATAGTTCTAGACTTCGAAAAGAAGAGGGTGACTGATGTAGGTGGTGACAGAATTTCTTGGGCCAACTTATGCAGAAACCCCAGTTTTACTTCTGCTGTTACATACCTAAAGGAAAGATACAAAGCATATCTTAAAAATCAAGAAGAGAAAAATAGAAGGGTTAAAATTTGTTCTAAACCCCTTGGAGCAATGGTCAACCTGAGGCTGCTCCAAATTGATAATGTGAATTTGGAAGGGGACTTCAAGTTTCTTCCTGCTCAACTGAAGTGGTTACAATGGAAAGGTTGTCCTTTGAAATCTCTTCCTTCTGATTTCTTCCCTCGGCAACTTGCTGTCCTTGATCTTTCAGACAGCAGCAAAATCCAAAGGTTGTGGGGTGGGTACAGGAACAAGGTATGGTTCACTTATCTGATCCATCATCATCATCATTATCATCATCACATTGTTATTGTGACAGCAAGAACAGTAGGACTGAGCTTCAGTATTATCTGCCTTGTATCTCTTTGTGTAATCAATCTTACTATTTTTCTTTCTATTTCTAAGGCATCTAATGCATTTTGGTTATATCTGCTTCTACAATTTGATAGTTATTTTCTATACTAGTTTTTGCTGTAATACGATCGAGTGTTTATTGTTTTCCAGGTGGCTGAGAATTTGATGTTCTTGAATCTAAGTGGCTGTTCTTACCTAACTGCTATTCCTGATTTATCTGGGAATCGGGCCTTGCAAAAGCTTATTCTTGAGCATTGCGTTGGATTGATTAAACTTCATGACTCGATTGGGAGTTTGAATACATTAGTCCGCTTGAACCTGAGAGGTTGCTTAAACCTCATTGAACTTCCAAGTGATGTCTCCGGCCTGAAAAAACTTGAGTGTCTAATTCTTTCGGGTTGCTCAAATTTGAAAAAACTACCAAACAACATGGGCAGCATGGTATCATTAAAAAAACTTCTCCTTGATGAAACTGCTATTTCAAGTCTTCCTGAATCTATCTTCCGGCTTACAAAACTCGAAAAGCTCAGCTTGAACCGGTGCAAATTTTTGAAAGGGCTACCTGAGATAATAGGAAAGTTGTGTTCTCTAAAAGAAATCTCTCTGAATCAATCTGCTTTAGAAAAAATACCTGATTCCCTTGGATCTTTGGAAAACCTTGAGAAACTAAGTTTGCTCTGGTGTGGATCACTGACCGCTATTCCCGATTCCATTGGCAACCTCAGTTCATTAATGGAATTTCATATTTATGGTAGTCCAATAAAAGAGCTACCTATGTCCATTGGTTCATTATCAATCTTGAAGCATTTATCAGTGGGGCACGGTCAATTTCTAAGCAAATTGCCTGATTCTTTTGGAGGATTAAATTCTCTAGTTGTGCTAAAGATAGATCAGACATCAATCACATATCTCCCCCATGAGATTGGTGCCTTAAAAGTACTTGAGAAGCTTGAGATAAGGAAATGTGGATTTCTTAGTTCTTTACCAGAATCAATTGGAAGCATGAGGGCACTCACTACTATAATCATAACTGAAGCTAATATTACCGAGTTGCCAGAATCAGTAGGGATGTTGGAAAATCTTACCACGTTACGGTTGAACAAATGTAAACAGTTCTTTAGGCTTCCAGCTTCAATAGGACAGTTAAGGTCCTTGCACCGGTTGCAAATGGTGGAAACTGCAGTGATAGAACTACCTGAAAGCTTTGGAATGCTTTCTAGTTTAATGGTTTTAAATATGGGAAAGAAGCCTCAAAAGGTAGTACTTTCGGAAAAAAATTTTATACTACCAACATCTTTTTCAAATCTATCCATGCTATATGAACTGGATGCTCATGGTTGTAACATATCTGGTAAAATTTCTGATGATTTCGAGAAGTTGGCATCACTAGAAACTTTGAAACTAGGCCACAATAACTTTTTCAGCCTTCCAGCCAGCCTAAGTGGCCTGTCTGTTCTTACAAAACTTTCACTGCCCCATTGTAAGAAGCTCAAGTCTCTGCCTCCACTTCCCTCAAGTTTGGAAGCGGTGGATGTTGCAGACTGTACAGCATTAGAAAGTATCTCTGATATTTCAAACCTGGGCAAGTTGGAGGAGCTGAACCTTACAAATTGTGAAAAAGTGGTGGATATTCCCGGCCTTGAATGCTTGGAGTCCTTGATACGGTTGTATGCGAGTGGTTGCAATGCTTGCTCACCAGTTATTAAGAAAAGACTTTCTAAGGTCCTCTCTTTCTAGCTAGCTTGATATAACATTGCTTTCTCTTAATTTAAGTTTTTGGGTCCCGTTGTTGTCATACATCTCTGTATGTACATATAGAAACTGTAATGCATATATGTTTGTTGCAGAGCTACTTGAGGAAAATACGCAATCTTAGCATGCCTGGAAGCAAGATACCAGACTGGTTTGCTCAAGATGTGGTTACATTCTTAGAACGAAAAAACCATCTTCTCAAAGGTGTGATCATAGGCGTTGTATTCTCTCTCAGCCAACAAATACCAGATGAGATGAGAGATGAACTCCCTGCAATGGTAGACATTCTAGCAAGGGTGCTCATACTGGATTTCCCTATCTTCACTTCAGCTATGAACTTGATGGGAGTACCAAATACAAATGAAGACCAACTTCACTTGTGCCGATACTCAATTGTCCATCCCTTGGTTTCTCAATTGAAAGATGGTTATAAGATACATGTAACGAGGAGAGAGCCGCCATTGATGAAAGGGGTTGAACTGAAGAAGTGGGGGGTTCATTTGGTTTATGAAGGTGATGATGATTATGAGGGAGATGAAGGATCGTTAAATGAAAGCCACCAATCCCTTTCAGAAAAACTGGCCTTGTTCTTCGGTTCTTTTGAATAAGGTGACTGCACCAGGACTCTTTCAAAAGATGATTGCACCAGTGAATCTAGTTGTAGTGCAGAGGAAGGAATAATGCAAGACCAAAGCAAGTGAACAAAGAATATAACAAAGAAGATATGCCGCGGTTACTTTTTTTTTCTTCTATATTTATAGTATTTCCTCTCGTCTTTCTGTCGTTGAGGTTGTGGGTATAATTATGATATTGCATTTTCTGCTGTGTATTTTGAAATTGAACGTTCATTTTATCTACTCTTTTAATTAATTGAAGTTTCCCATTCTATTGATTTTCCATTAAAAAACAAAATACATATATATATATATATATATCTTATTTATTCTTCCTCGTCTCTTCCTCTCCTCTATTTCTCTCTCATCTCACTTTAATGAAAAAAACCATTGTCAAATATGCAGTATACACATCTCATTTTTATACAGAAATAAATAATTACAATTTTATAATATAACAAAATTAACTACAAGGACAAAGTAAGACAAACTAACATAGACAAGAGGCAAAGACCATCGCAGATTCAGCGGCAACCGAGTGAAGACCCTGAGGCTAAAGTCCCGCAGAAGCTCAAGCTATGACTTCTCACGATCCCTTAACTTATAGCAAAAGCTATCACTTCTCTTACTGCTCATATAATAAGAGTACACAATCAGTACAACCTCAAGTTGAACAGTTTCGCTTGCACTATGAGAACAAAAATTCTCTCTAAATTTAATTTAATTAGATCATGTAAATGTACATCCGTGACAAACCCTGGACACCACTGCAGTTCCTGAAGACATACGACAGATCCTGGAGGTGGAAAACAATGGAAGTAAAATTATATCAAGAAAACTAAAACTAGGGATATGGCACAGCTAATTTACAATATTTCCTACACCTCACCGTCAAAATGAAAATTTTTACAAAAAATCTATTGCAGTCTATTTCCTTTTCACTGTCTTTTTCATGCTGGCTCTCCGGGCAACATCCCATGCTTTTTGAGGGGCATGCACGCCTAGCTGTGCAGCGAAAAACGACTCGTATCCAGGTGAGTCAAAAGCAAAGCCAGTGTGTTTTGATTTCTCCGGTGGAAGTTGAGCTATGGCATAGCTCCTTGCCTCAGATGGCGTAAGCTGGTTTCCAACTTCCAGCATATCATCCCTGCTTCTACCTTCGGGCTCATGCCTGTGAATTTCCTGAATTATCTGATAATCGAAAGGGAAGAACCATCTTTGAACCCTGTATCCAAATGGCATGGATTAGTTCATAAATACAAAATGAAAACCTACCACTACCCCCTCATTTACAAAGCCATATCATTAACACTAGAGCTAACACTTGGTCAATTGAGCCCAAACCAAGGTAACCACTTAAGCCAAACTTTAGCTGCAAAGCTAAGAGTTCTAACTTTTTTTTTTAATCCCCCTCCCTACAGAAAAGCTACAAAGTGCAATTAAGATCTCTCTCTTACCCTTGGTAAACAAAGTCGCCAAAAAGTGCAAAAATGGGGACAAGGACAAGTGTCAGGTAGAAATAGAATGTGCTCATCAAGACATATATGACAAAATAAACATTCTTCTGCAGTAAGGAAAAAGAATTTATGTTAGTCTTTCAAATAATTTGATGGAAATCTCAGAGCACAAACCAAAAGTTATCAGCTATGGAAAAAAGACCCACCTTTTGCTCTACAATACAGTATATGAAGATGAATATAAACCACGCCAAAATGCTTCCTCCAACACTAATATAATGCCACCTCGTAATTGAATTACAGATCATAAGCAGACGCAAGTTAACAGTCACTACAACACAAGTAAAGGCCATTGTGCTGATATCCCAAATTCCAAACATCTTGCCAGATGAATTTTGACCACGATCACTGGAGAGTGTCACAAAATAATAAAAGACTAAAGATTGATAAACAGAAAAGAAAGCCCATACTGCCACAACCCTCCATTTGAAAAAGACATTTCTTATTCCCTCCCTGTATAGTTCAGGGTACTTCTTGGAAAGGGATGCACTGACATCCTGATAAAGAACACAGTCAACAATCAAAAAATAGTTCTCCATCTATAATTTAGTGAATATATACAAGACGCAATGACATACGGTTTTCATGTATAAATTTGCAGTGAAAAATCAATGACCCAAATAATAATTTATTACAAAGTTGCACTAAAATTTGACATTATAAGTGTTTGGAACG
This sequence comes from Purshia tridentata, assembly GCA_003254885.1. Lineage (NCBI taxonomy): Eukaryota > Viridiplantae > Streptophyta > Magnoliopsida > Rosales > Rosaceae > Purshia > Purshia tridentata. Next base: position 57,437 of record QANT01000396.1, read on the forward strand.
AATACAATACCTTGTCAAAAAGCCCAACGATGATTACAGGCAAGGCTGTGAATATGACATTATAGAGGGATTGAAACCAATCATCATAGAACCTTTGACCAGAAAATCCAGTTTGAAAGGTGAACCAAAATTGTGTCAAAGTGAATGTAAGATTCTTGTAAAAGAAGTAAATGATAACCTGAAATATGCAAGAAGATTTGTCAAGCCTGTAAGCACCCAACAGATGTTAAAGTTTCAAAGGTTACAAGAAATCAAACCTTGCATAATCTAATATATGACCACCGTCCATGCACAAGCAGTAAATCGGTAAGAAAGCGGAATTGGGCAATAGCAAAATCACTAGCCATCACTGCCTGCATTCCTTCTTGCCCACTTATGCCAACACCAACATGAGCAGCTTGAATCATGCTCACATCATTCGCACCATCACCAATACTAAGTGTTATTTTCCGTGCACCTTTTTTTACCATGCTTGTCACCTGAAGACGGTGGCGATATTTTCAAGACAACGCATCAATTTTTTAATATGAAAATGATAAAATATATAGAGAGAGAAAGAACTACTCTACATCAAAATTTTAACTGAAGCTTGTTAACCCACATTATTTTACAGGTTCCACGGTATAATATGTGGACACCAAGTAAGACTCACTTTTACTGATACATTTGTGCCGCTTTTCTAGTCAAGCTAATTTAGGAGTTCTCAACTACCAGGAATACTTTCAGTGATAGTTTTCATCCTCAATTGAAACATCATGTTGCTTACTTGCTTGACAATTATATGAGAGAGAGTCTTTTAACACCACATAATTTTTCAACCTTTAATTTGATGCAGCACTCGGCAAATCACATTCAATTTCACTCCACTACATACTTTCAAGAAATGTGATACATAACTAGGACTTGCAACTGTGCTAGTATGGTCTAAATGTAGGAACTTTTAAGAGAGACCCTTATGCTCAGACACAAGTGATCAGAAAACAGAAATCCATAAAGTGTACATATACATTCAATTCAGGTTTCATAATCTGCTTATTGCTAAAACAAATAATGTTAGGGTTAAAAAGCCATTAGAAAGCTCACCTGTGCTTTCTGTAAAGGAGAAACTCGACAGCAAACAACTGAATTACAATTCAAGCTCAAGTTGAGCAGCATCACTCGTAGAGTTGGGTCTAAGGCATACATCAAACACTTCCCATCTATTACAAGTGCTAATTTTGGTCCAGTCACAGTGTGAAGATATTGTTGTGCTTCCTCAAGGCATCTCTTCAGCTCTCTTTTGACTTCTTCTTTAATGACACGTGCAATTTCCACTTGGTCACCCTAACACAAGAATCCGCAAGTACTATGAAATAACAAATAATTTGGTAGATAGTGACTTCTAATCTATGTACAAGCTATTAGCTTTTTCTTACCCTGTTCTCAACTTCCCTAATCACATCAGTTTCTGAACTGATAATGAACTGTTTCATTCCATTGTTGATCAAATTGCATGCTGCAGAAAATTTTAAAAAAAATATAGAAAACTAATCACAGAGAGACCAAAAAGCAAAGAAATAACACTACTCAAGATGGAAGGGTGAAGGGGAATAAAGAGGCATCAGCTCTCATAAGATACCAGCTTACCATAAGCAATATTTATTGCTGTTTCCATCTTGTCCCCCGTTAGCACCCAAATCTTAATACCAGCTCTTGAAAGAGTCTCTATGCAAGCAGGAACTCCTTCTTGAAGCTTGTCTTCGATGGCAGTGCATCCAATGAAAATGAGATCCTTCTCAATGAGTTCTGCCACCTTCATTGATTTTGAAATTTGTGCATAGAAGAATAATGAAAACAGAACAACAGCTCAAGGTTAAATAAAAGCTAATGAATTTTTAACAGTCCATACAAAACCAGAAAATGGCACTTATTTAATACCAAAACCAGAGTCAAAAGAATATACCTCATCCAACTTATTTTCACGATCCCGTAGTGAGGATTTAGCCTGAATAAATTTCTCATTCCAGCTTTCATACATATCAGGATTTAAATCTCTATAGGCCAGGCAAAGAGTACGTAACCCAGAAGATCCAAACTGTTCCAAGTGTTCCCTTGACACTTTCTTCAAATCATCTTGGCCCTCAGCCAATCTCTCATAGATTACATTATCAGCACCCTGTTAATAGCAGGTTTCTGGCATAATGTCATTTTCTTCACCAACTAATAAAAAATTTCATATAATATAAGACTCAATAAGCTATTACCTTGGTGTACAAGACAAGTCTGCCATCTGGATAACGGCATACAACAGACTGACGCTTCCTTGTACTAGTTATGCAACAGACATTGCAATTAATGTTAGTGCAATTGACCATGAAAACATAAATGCGTGCAAGGACATAACTAACCTGTTAAACTCGAGGACATTTAAAATCTCGTAGGACACATCTTGGAGTTTACCCATTTTCTCAACATGAGATTCACGAACATATATCGTGGTAGGTGTACGCCTGAGAGAAACAAAAAGCATATCACCCTCAGATTATGGAATTCCTTAAATTGATAGCAACTCTCTCAATAGACTTCTACCAGGACCAGAACAAGCATGAAGGGCCATATTCCAAACATTTGGAATTAGAGTTATGGACCAAATGACAACAAATTTATGGATCAAACAAAAACCGAGTTTGAGACGATATTGAACCTCCCCTTAGCACTCAATGAAACATGCCACTTCTCCATGAGGGCACGACACCTGGTGACAGGAAGAAGCCTCACACAGAGTGGGGCTAAGTGAAAATAGAGGTTAACCCATCCCAACAGTTTTTCAGAGAGATCTTAAGTTCTCAAGAAACTTGTGCCATATCAATCATATCTTAAGTTTAAAACAAGTACGGCATATAACATGCTCATTGACAACAGAAAAGAACTGAGAAGTGTAAACCTGTAAAAGAAGAAGCCAAAGTTCTTTGCAGCAGTTACCAAAGCAGCCTCATCAGGTGATGCAGCTTGATATGTGATTTTTTCTGGGGACTCATCACCCTCAGGAAGCACAGTATGACATATAGCAAGGCATCTGAAGAATTCCTACCAAAATAATAGTACCAAAATAATAGAAAATATTAATAAAATTGTGTAAGCAAACAGTTTATGACATTCCTTCACAGTATGTCATAGTTAACTTATTCAGTGATGGCAAGAATAAGCCTGAAAGGAATTCCCTTCCATACAAGAATACATCCAATAAAATAAATTAAAAAAAAAAAATTATAAACTATTAAACCATATAGCAAAGAAAGTAACACTCTCATACAAACAGCTATCATAACTCAAAGAAAGCAAGGAAAGAAACAAAACACTCCCAACATTGAGCAGGCTACACGTAAATCCATGCCACACTGACTATATGAGAAAAAAAATATAAAATATATATATCTACTCCTAACAAATTAAAAAAGAAAAAAGAAAAAAAATCTACCTTACAAAGATCAGGATTAGGCTCATTCCTCCAACCTCCTTGCATCAGCTTGGCATCATTGAAGTTAAATCCCTTTTCATGCACTATAGTGGATGATTTGTTCTCCTAATCAAACATTGAAATTATAATTCATTAAGAGGAAGCTTTCTCCATTTCATATACTTATACCTATATGAAACAAGAATCCACTTTATCAACAGTTCACATTGTCAATCTGGCACATTAAGGAGTTTTAGGAGAACATTTCCATGTATGTGTTTGTGTGCGTACATATATATATATATAATATATATACATATATATATAGAGAGAGAGAAAAAAAGAGAGGGTGAGTGAGTGAGCGAGTGAGAAATATACCTCTTGAAGTTTTATACCTCTTTGCTCTGCTATTCCCTTTTCAATTTCAGTGATACCAGTTCCATAGACCTCTCCTCCAATTGAACACTTGAAGAACTCCATCAAGTTTCTTGTTAGAGTTCCAGTTTTATCAGAAAAGATGTATTCCACCTGACCAAAGGATAAGACTGACACCCTTGATATACAGCAATTTTACAGTAGCAAATTGATAGAGATTTAAACAAAACCCTTTGTCAGGGAAACATTAAAAGATTCAAACATTTCTCAATCATAATAAAGATGATGGCACAATGATGATAGTAATAACAAAAACAATTATAACAAATAAAGATGATGATAGTAACAACTGATTCTTTTGCCTGTAATAATAACTATAAAAAAATTTATAAAAAAAGCTTGCACCTCCTGAATTAGAAGGCCAATATGGGAAGACTACCTGTCCAAGTTCCTCATTCAAATTTGAAGTCCTAGCCAATGCAGGCGTATTACTTTCAATATGGTACATGTGTAAGTCGTTATTGATATATTGGGTGGATTGAATAAATTTGATCATCTGAAATTGAAAAAGAAAATTAATAAAATGTTGAATACTAAAAATAGTAAATTAATAACAAGTTGAATAAATAAAAATAGTATTATATATTTTAATAACTGACAGATATTAAGCTAAGAAACCTGCCTCAATGGAAACGTAAAGAGAAATGGGGATGATTGTTGAGTACAAAGTAATTAGGGTAAACATCGTCAGAAGGACAACCTATAAAACCAATAAACAATATAAGCAAATACTACAAAAACAGATACTATAAAATAAATGCATTTTTTCATTCTAAAATCGTTCCACTGTAGCAAAAATGTTACCAGAAAACGGTTATTAGGGTCAAATGAGCTGTATGATTTGTCCTCTTTTGCTGGTCCCCGAAGACCTAAGTAGTAGTACTTGTTGCTGATGAATACACCACTGCAGAATTCCATGAAGCAAAAACATCATGTGGAAAACTTCAAAAAGAATTTGAGGGGAAAGAAATTTTCAAAATAAATGCATAATCAAACAACAGACTAGCAAATTTGCCCACCTGCCTATGGCTCCAATCAGACACATAATAAAAAGAGTGGCAAAAAGTGCAAGTATAAGTTTGTCAAGTTTCCTCTCCAATGTACTTCTTTTGGAAGGAACATTCATGGAATTCATCATAACCTGCAATTTAAACCGAAAAATAGCAAAAATTTCATCAATTCACAATAGACAGAAGATAAAAGAAGCAAGGGGGAGACACCCTTAGAAAATTATGAAAATGTTAGTAGCTTCTTATACTGCACATAAACTATATTATAAAAGCTCTAAGGACATGATTCCCTCCACTATCTAAGAGAAACAGCTATGAGAAATAGGACAAGCAGTAGAAGCATCTGTAGGAGATTAAACCAAAAGCACATTTTTGAAAAGAAATCTGAGTCGCAACATCTAAAGAGGCAAAAATTCAGGGTAAGAAAGAAAACCAGCCATTTTAATGTACCACACTTCATGATAGGATACCTTCGTTTCAGGACCTGTAAATATAACAGCCCCAACAATGTACTCAGTGTTCCTGAGACTGCATCCCTGAAAAAAATACCCAAGTCCCAATTCCAATGAGTATACCAGGTCAGGCTCACCAATTGACAGAAGAGTTGAAATCAAAATCACCATTAAAAAAATTATACAGAACTATTAGGAACCAACAATACAGAGATTCACAAAATGCATAACTTAAAATCTATGAAGAAAAATAGCTCATGCATACCAACAAGTCCAATTGAATACTAAAGTGCAATATCGTAAAATTTATTAAATTACTACTTTTATTGGCTACAGAAATATATAAACAGCAAAGCCAGTGGAAATATATGAGAAGCTATCAAAATCACATTCTAAAATAGATTCCAAAGAGCATAAAAGGAAACAAATAAAAGATTGAGAAATAAATAACATATCATACTCGCAGCAGAAGTTGGTTTGGAGAGAGAGATAATGTCTGCTTTTGAATGATGAGATTGCCAGTGAAAGTGTATAATGAATTGTTTGGCTGTTCACACTGCACTTCTCCTACAATTAGTAATAGAACGTTTGTCAGAATATAAACAAACAACAAATCAATTCAACCATTAAAATTTAACACCCATCACATTTAACAACCTACTTCAATCAATGATTGAAAGGACACCCAAGTACATCAATGTACATTTATAAAGACTTGCTGACTAGTGGACTAACAAGACTGCTAAACCTTTGAATTCAGATGCTTTCTCAGGAGTCAAGTAATCCCATGTTTTTTCACATGCTTTTCTGATCTTCAAATTAGTTTCCCCGTCCAAATTTGCAGTCTGACCAAAAAGCAAATCCATCCATGTTATACATAACATGAATAAGACCTCACTAATTCAAAAATTAAAAGACAAAAACCTCAATGTAGCAGACACCATCTGCATTTGTACTAGCAAGAAAAAGCAAATCTGCAGGAAAGAATCCATTCTGCTTAACCTACACCCAATGCAAAACACATCAGCTTCTAGGTAAGGCAATTATAACATTCCTTTTTTAATGAAAACAACATTCACCAGCACAAACAGATCAATCCAAAGAGTCCTAAAAGAAAAGAAAGAAATGCAAACGCCAAGGGAATATGCATCAATTACTTTCTGATTGCTAGAAAAATCTTCATCAAAATTCCTGTCTCTAAAACTCTGGACAGCAAAGAAAAAGCAAAAGAGAGAGACAGAGGAGTGAAGAGTAATCAACAAGAACTTCCCACCATTTCAGCTACCACAAGGGCATGTTACACACATCATTAACCTGACAACCCTTCTTAGAGCCCCAAAACCTATTCTGCAAAACTGCAGTCAAAATGACCATGCATCAGCAGGACTGCATCCCACATTTCTGTCCCCCACCACCCCCCTTCCAATAAAGAAAACTCAACTCCAACAGAATTAGTTGCCTAAAATTACCATCATGGAGGAGTCTTGCTTATCCAAAGGAGAAATCTAAAACAAGATATGACAGAACAAAGCCTCCCAATAGGATGCAAAACCATTAACCAATACGATGTTCAGATAATTCACATGCCTTCAAAGTGCTGTAATATTGGCCGGCACAACATGTTAAGAATGTAAAAGGTGATATAAAGAAACAATGTAACTGAAAGTGAATAATACATTAACAGTGCTTCATATGATAAATTACAAAAGGTGACCAAATGGTGGGACTTCTTTGTCTGCCCTGGGGGTGGGGGGAGAGGTTTTACAAACATGCAACTACCATCATCTGCAGAGATTATCCCTACTACAGCATAACATAATACCCTTACAAATTGTAAAAATCACCACAAGGCACATCAAATACATTTCATAAGGAAACATAGGCATGCAGAACACTCACCTTGACAATGTCTCCAACCTGCAACCTTTTCCAGGGAATACTTTCCCACTTCTGATCTTGCAATACCTCCACAGCATTATTATTTATTGTCATATCATTCTGGAAACGCTTCTGTTTTAAATAAATTAAGGGAAAAAATACATAATTCAGCCCTTGTCATATCAAACCTCAGCAAGTCACATATATACATATATATACACAGAGAGAGAGAGAGAGAGAGAGAGAGAAGCTTATATTAAAAATCAAGGCTGCATAATATAATAAAAAGCAACAGGTACTCACCCAGTCCTCAAATGCTTCTTTGACAAGAGAAACAAAAAGCACCAAACTCAGAGGGACGACATTGGTTACCGGATTCACAGGACTGCAGTATTAGAAATACTTGATTACATTATACATGATTTGATGTTAAGATCTGGTTGAATATTTGAAACAGGTTCTATCACCCCCTTCCCTCTTCCCACCCAAAAAGAAAAGTAATATAATAAATAATAAGACACATTTGAGAGATAAAAATATAAGATTGTATTGACTAAATATGATTTGATTCCCATTTACAGTATTATATTGACTAAATTTTAAAATGGATAAATATTGGTGACAAGACCAAAGCATCTACTCCAGGCAGTTAGGGTAAGAATTTCCAAAATAACCATGTTCTGATTTTAACTGACATCACTTCTGGTCAATTTGGCGAGGTAAAATGCTAATTGTGTTCTAATATGTCACTCTAGCGAATAAGCCACTCTCCAAGAATTAAGCTAAAACAGCAATCTAATAAAATAATTTTACATACCTGATTGGTGTTGTTGATAAAATTGAGATTGTAAGGAAGTAGAGGTTAGCTACCCGCCTGAACTGTCAGTGTAAACACATAATTTTCTCAGGACCATGACAAATAAAATCACGGGTATTGACAGCGTAAACTAACCCTAATCAATTTTTCTATGTGCATGTAACACCCTTTGCAATCTGATACACTTTTGACCATATACTCTAACACAAAAAGGAAATTATAAATTTGAAAATCTTAAGAGTAAAATCCATGCATACAGATTGTGCGAGTAAGCTTTTAATCAATGTATTAGTTTTTAACGTCTTTAATTGTGACAATGACCATGTGTAGGTGTAAGGTGTAGCCCTTCAAAGCTCATCTCATCTAGAACCATGATGCCAGAACTGACCCCAACATTAGCATCACCCAGAGCAAAGGGAAACTGCAGTAATGCCCCTTGAACCATGCCCCGTATTTCACTTTGCTTCCCAAAAATTAAATTTAAATTCTATGGGACTAAAAGTTTCAAAATTTCAATGTGGGGCCTATTGACTCTTCGTATTCTCAAACTCCAAAAGAACCATAAGAAGATTTAGTAAACAAGCTCTGGTTCCAAGTTGTCTTAAAAGATTGGGTCAGACATTGACCCACCAAATAATAATAATAACTTATAATATAACCATACTAATCTTTGTAGCTTGGAGGCCTATAAGTAAATTACCTGTTCAAATAGTCCTTTTGGAAAGAAAGTAAAGAAGTTGTACTTCGTAGTTGATATAGAATTCCCCTGGAACAAGTTAACACATACTAATTAAATATCTTTAATATAAAGATAACAGAGTCAGTTGCAAGAAGCAAATAACACGACATCAACACAAGTGCAAACACTATCAATTCATAGATATCAACTGACAAGTGTGAGTGGAAAATTACCCACACTGACAAATGCAAAACAGACTGAGATATCTTTCTTGAATTTCTTTATTGCCTTATTGTTGGGAAAAACACTTGAAGCAGCTTAACTTTACTCTAAAAATAGTATTGTGCTTGGCATAAACGAGTAAACTTCTTTCAGCATAAATAGCATGCGAAAATTGAACCCAGTATCTTCACTACCCACCCAAAACAATCCATAATTAATCCAACCAATTCAATATCTTCCTCGCATGAGAATAAGCCCCCACCCCCCTTCTTGGTTGGCAAACAAACGAGTACAAACAAAATCCAACAACTCTTACTTTCTGTTTAAGAAAAACGAAATAAAAATAAATGAGCGTATTATACTAAGTTCAGTGTAATTCCAAGTTTCTGGGATGTCAAATAAAGAAAATCAATAATTTTTCAGTTATTTTTATAAAATTTTAACCCTAAGTTTCCCAGCGAAACAGAAAAACAGTAAAGTAGAATACAAAATAGAGATAGAGAACGCCAAAAAGAAAAGAGTCACCAACCACAAATTTAACGGGAAGATTGGCCTCGCGGTCATTGCAGTATATGGTGCGGTGACCTGGTGCCTGGGGCTGGACTCGTCCGAGTGTTACCGTCCGAGTCGTCGACGCACGCCCTGTCGGCGAAGTCGGATTGCGACGTGCGCTCGATCTCGACGACCGAGAACTATTAAATCCACTCATCTTTAGCCCGATCCAAACTCAACGACGAGTCGTTTCCAACAAATATTCTCCGATCGGCTTCGTTCTTTCGTCTCCGCCCTTTTTTCTGTAAATGGTGGTGGTTGAAACGCTTCGTAGTACGGACGGTAGGAGCGAGAGGAAGTGTGCGTATTCAACGCCCGCTCAAACCTGTTTCCATTTTTCTTTTCTTTTTCCCTTTTGAAATTTCTTTTTGGAATGTTTTAATCTTTTCTTTGTTTACGTTTTTTTATTTGTTATAGACCGCGAATTTGGTTTCTTCGCTCTTAATTTACCGCGTATGTTTCTCAGCGCGCGTCTCTGCGCGTATGGTATGATGTGGCGGCTTTCTAGATGTGGTAATTGGTGAAGACCCAGCTGTTGGACTGTGATGTAACGCGCGAGGGGGAGCGTCAAGCGTGCCCTTGAATGTCAACTGCTTAGCGCCAAGGAGGACTGGCTCTCAGAAATTAACCATACCGTGTAGTGTTGTGGTTACTAAAGGCATTCATATGTAACGGACATTTAAATTTAAGAGGTAGAAATAATCGTCGTCGTGGCCTCGATGCGGTTAACTTAGATTTTTTGGGACTGAGGACAATTTTTAAAAATAAAATAAAATGGCCTAGATATACTCAGAATCCCATACATAAAGTACATATTTTTTTTCTTAAGTACATCTTTGAGTAATTATTTTTTATATTATATAGAATGGTTCAAACTGGTGGGTAGATAGAGATTTTGACCACAACTAATTAGGCCAACCAATACACTTCGAGCAATGATTAGAGAATTTTTATACGTATGAATGAGAAACTTTTTTGTATTTACAAGTTAAATCCATTATTCTGAAATTATTTTTCTTTACCTTTTCCACCTGAATTTTACAGGATTATCTTTTTTCCTTTATCAATCTCATGGCCTATCTAAACTATTATTTTACGTTTTCATTTGAAGTGAGAAAGGATATTGAAGGTTTCTCTTTATTATTTTTCAAAATAAAAAAAGTTATCAGTTTATTGAATTTATCTTTTTTGTTTTTATGTTCAGCTTATTGGAATGGGCCTACCGTAAATTGCTAGGCCCAGACTTCTTTGTGTATAGTTTTGTTGGGCCTTAGACCCTTATTGTACCGAAACTATAAAAATTAATAACACACATTTATACTCAAGAAAAGTACTATCTTCAAACCTAATTAGCAAAGCAAAGTCTATATGGAGCAAAAATCACTCCACAAAACAGAGCTTCCCATGTCAATCGGTCAATGCCTTTGCACTGTAGTCAATTTATATAGAATCAAAGGATCTCTGAAAAACATTTTTTGCCCAGAATTACCAAAAACTGACATTACATAACTAGAAAAATGTTGCCAACCAAATTTATTTAACGTAGTTTCAGCTTAATCATAAATCAACGTTAAAATAACGTTTACAGAAGAGGTGATCAGCATCAGAAAATATAGAACAAGCAGCATTCTTTTACAAGAACAGCACTCATTTCCGGAGGTTATGTTTAGGTATTTATAAGGAGAAGAATGTGTAGCCTGCTATAGAGGATAGATGAAGTTAAAAAGTTCAATTTTCCAACAGACAAACAAATGGAGATTTTTAGTTACTAACTTAGACAGCCATCACAGCTCCATGCCTGATGTAGGAAATGAGAATAGGGTCTTCCACTTTTCTTTTTCTTTTTTTTTAACATAATGAAGTATACTTGTTGACAGCTACTGAAGGAGGAAGCATTGCCTTGATGCTTTTATTCTCAATTGAAGAAGATTTTGTAGGCTATGTTGTTCTTTCAAAACCGCCACCAACCTGCATATGCAGCCACTCTGGTGAAGACCCGCGGCTATACTCCCTTGAAGGTTGTGTACCAAATGCCAATGCAGCAGTATCGAATGTTTGTTGACCAAACTGAAATGATAAATTGATCAGTTATGAGAATGAGTGTTCATAAAATAGAAAATTGAATATCCTCCTGCTAATCCGTTGTATTTTCATTTTTTGTTTCCTAACCTAACCCAAGCTTCACCTGTAACTTAGACCCCAATTAACACTGTGGTCTATCCACACATGTTATGACTTATAAATTCCTATATTGATGGACAAATTCATCAATCCTAAACCAAAGAATATCCAAAAAAGATGTTTTTACCCAGGAAATTAACCACCAACTACACGTTTCATTAGAGAAAGTTGGCCAAAGCATAAGTAGAAGGAGGGATACATGACTCTGAACAAGGTTCTGATGAAAGAGAATGGGAGTGTGGTCCAACAATGTTGACAGACCTTACCTAAACATGTACATCTGACTTCTCTCATTGAATTGGACAACGATGGACAACAAAATAGACGGACAACCTCACATACAGTAAAGAAATACTCGGGGAACTTTGGTTGTCCTGTAGCTCAGAGTTTACACTGCCAATTTCCAAAGAGTTGTAATAAAAACAGAAGATTGATGATAATATGTACATGTTTAATCTCAGAAGTAGAAGTGCTTATACATGGCAAAATGAAGAAAGTTGCAAACTTGCAATAACAAACAAGAAGTAACTACCTATGATGTGGCATTCCAAGAGACAAAAACATAAGAGGACTATAAAAAAACTCTAACAACTATTCATAATGTACGGACTTACATCTTTAGAAGGAAACACCTCAATGCTGGGGTTCATTCGTGTATTAACTGCTTCAAGCTTCATTGACAGGAACTGCAACATCCCATTTGATAGGGTCAAATATAAGTTACAAGACGGAAAATTTATAGTAAAAATGAAGAAAGACCGTAATTTAAAAAGGATACATACCTCCACCTGACGCTGCAGTGATTGGATGTAATTAATTATCTCATCAAGGACCAGTGCTTTCCCAATAACCTGGATCAGATAACTTACCTTGATCAACAGTTTTCTACTATGTTAAACACAAACTGAAATTAAACCCAATACTACAGATGCATCATATCCAGATGTGATGTCTAACTCTGTTGCAGACTTGGTGATAAAATCATGAAAAAACAAAACTATTCGAACTTGATAAATTTTTGTTTGCACGCTACCTAACACATTTGCATACACTTGGAATTGATAACTATATGAAATTTATTTAGAGGATGGCCATACCATACCTTATTACAACCAGGGACCAGATCTTGGAGAATTTTCATCCTCTCGCTTATCTTTTCTCTTCTGGCCTGTCCACCACACAGTTCCAATCAGTATTTACCATTTATAGCTCTAGATACAAACGCCATAATTTATATTTATCAATAAATCATGATGATGTATATAAAGAACATATTATGTTATAGGTGCTAGAATCATGCCTCTTTTCTTGAATTTTTGGCCATAATTATAAGATTGCTTGAAAGAACTTATTACAGGCTCTAAAGTATTGCTGCGTATACCTCGCCATCACCAGACCCCCCGTATTCATTTGGTTGGACAAAACTTTATAATTTAACATTACAAGTATGTTAAGAGAATTGAAGTAATTTACTCTTTCTGCAAGACTGTGGCTATCAGTAGCTTGACCCCTTCTTGCTCGTACATGGATATAGTCCTGCTTAGGTGGATCGGGCGGCTGAGTATTTTGATCCACGGGCTTGCCCGAACTGGTTTCTTCCTCGGATTTGGACTCACGACTCTCATCTCTACATCTTGCCGATGTTTTAAGCCGTTTCCCATCACAATCACTCTGCCAAAAATTTAGAGCAAAAATCATTTACATAAAGACCCTCACTTTTGCTTACAGATTAAATTAATTGCGTAAGAATTCACGCCCAGATCATTGCTCAATGCTCAGTCCCACTTTCTGTATTCTAGATGGCATTTGAATACAGAAAGAAACAGTCTTTCTCCAAATCACAAATAGCAAGATTTAGAAAGTTTTACGAAAAGTACGTAGCAAACAGTAAATAGCAGATGTACAGTGCAGGAAATAGTATACAATTCACATCCAAACAGTAGTGACGAAATGATAAATAGAAACAAGCTCAAATTAGCAATTGAATTCCATTGAATGAAGGAATATACCTCGCCAATATTGCCACTGCTAGTAGGGAAGCCTTTAGGCGACTCGTCGCCCTCAGCATCACGTCGCTTCCTCGCGCCACCAGCACCACCACCGTGGTGGCCTCTGTGGTCCAAGCTCATCGGAATCGGGTCACCGGCCAAGACCTCCCGAATGGCACCCGAAACGTCCCCGAACTGCGCGAAATTATGAGCGAAGTGGGGCCTCCGCAACCCCAACACTCCTCCGGAGTCTCCGACACTCGTACTCCCGCCGCTCATCGGGAACTGCCAGATCTCCGACAGATTAAACGACGTCACATTCGCGTTCGAGAACGAGCATTCATTGGCGACCGTAGGCGGATCCATTTTCACACCACCACCGATCCGATTCAAGTTCGGATTTGGATTCGAATTCGAGTTATTCGCATTCGCAAATAAGAAGCTCACGAATACCTCCAATGAACTCTACTCTGTAGCCTCTCCCGGATTCAAATAGTCGTTCAAAAGATACGGATACGAAGAGAGCTTCTTAATAAGTAGCTTTTAAGAAAACGATCGCTTTTAAGTTAGAGATGAAAAGCGAGAGAGTAGCGCTTTTGAAGTTGAAGCTGCGTTTGCGTTTGTGTAATTTGGTGCGTGATCTCCTTGGACGGTGGAGGTTAGTGCGCACTGTGCCTACTGCGTACTGTGGGGGAGTTTTCTTTTCTTTTCTCTTTCCAAAACACACACTATTTTCATAGACAGCGACCTCGGGAGTCGCGAACCAAGTCACTTCCAGTGAGAGCTTTTCTCGGAGCCTCCAGCGTTTCGCTGTCCCTTTCTTTTCAGGCCCTGCCCTACCTTCTCTGTCACTCTACTCTCTCTCTCTCTCTCTCTCTCTCTCTCTCTCTATCTTATGTACCTTTCTCTCACTTCTCCGCCGTCCGATTTTCATACATTTCGGTCAATGGCTTTGACGGTGGGGAAGAAGATACGTGTTTTTGGGCTGTGAAGGAATGGGGTCACGTTTTCGCTGGCTGGGCACAAAATACAAATTCAATGTACTCTCGTCCCATTTCACGTCCTGGTTCGCGATATTTTTAAGGTTCATTAACGTATTACTATCATGTGATTTACTTGCTAAAAGCTGGGCTCGTGGGTTCCAATAATTAAATGATTGTGATGATAATGATGTGTGTTAAAGGTCTAATTAAATATTATAGTTTTGACAAAGCACTGTTTTTAGATTTGCTTAGAGGAGACTAGGACTCATTTTGGAAACTTTGAGCATTCGGGGTCTTGAAATTTGTTGCCTAAAAAGTAATTGTGCTTATTTTGGATCTAGATTCTCTGTGTTATAATTATAGTTTATATTATTGTATATAATCGTTTATTTGTTTGATTAAAGTTAAATAAATAAAATAGTTCATATTTTGTGTTATATATAAATTTAAATCATTTAAGTTTTTATGTAATTAGTTTTTCTATATAATTAAATACTGAATCATAAATCTAAATGCTTAACACTTGAATCTAATCTAACATCAATTTGAATATAAACACAATATTAACAACAAAAAATTAGCAGAAAATCGTATTAATTTGTTTTTTTTAACATATTTTAAAATAATTATGTAAAACACGCATGATTTTTCACTTGATTATTACGAATAACATGTAACTTGTTTAGCTTGCTTTTTTTATAACCATGGTTATTAACTTATTATTATCAAATGGCCTCACATAGCACTTATTGATGATGATGAGCTTCAAAGTAGTTAGACACCGCAATTATTAACTTTCCACAAGTCTTCTTAAGTGCATTTATATATAAGTTGGGGAAAAAAAGCTCGCCTTGAGACTTCATTGCCATTTATCTCATTCCGCTAGTAATTCTATTCCAAAACAACTTTCACAGAGAATCATGACCGTACCCCTGGATTTTGGGAAAGAACCAGTACCACCGATTTCAGCACTCACCAAAAGCTCCAAGCTGATAACTCCACGTGCAAAAATAGGTGCATGCCTGAAATATTGCGCATTGCTTTTTGGGCAACTTAAGATTCCCATTTCATGCACATTTCTACGGCTTACTAAGTGTGCCTGTCTCTTGCACAAGTATAGGAAATATACAGAATTGGAGTATCTGCAGGACCACTTGGCGGTCTAAATTGTATTTCGCACGTGTTTGAAAAACATCCTTAGCTACTAGATCGCTTTGGCTTACTCAGGTATGTGTCATATTAATAGAAGTTATAATTACATGTTAATTTGGCTCAAGTCGATCATATCACACATATATATGTATTATTTTTATAATATAATAGAGCCTTTCTATATTTTGTCAATTGATTTTTGAATAGTTGTTCTAATTTTTGGACAATAAACATGAAAAAAAAAGTAGTTGGATGAAGTTATTCAGTGTAAAGAGCCGGTTGTTTGGTACATGCCATACTCATTTGTCAAAGAGTGTGATGGATATGACGAATGGTTTGATGAGCCAAATTAAAGTAGTCATGCCAAACTTTGCCACTTATAACATCAAATGTGGGTAGGCATACATAGTGAATAGAAAGGATATGCTGCTCTTGTTCAGGATAACACTTAAAAAAGCAACTCGTGCTGTTAATTAATCTCTATATTATCACTTACCGATTGTGATGGTGCTTCGCTCTGTTGTCATCTGTGTTCAATCCGATATAATATGCGATAGATATGGGTACCAGCAAAGCAAAGAAAGCTAGCTTGATATATAGCTAGCTTAGCTTAGCTTAGCTGTACCCCTTCTTTTAAAGATCGATGATGATACTCTGAGTTTAGGGCATGTGCAACAGTGCATGGCAGATTGCACTGTGCCACCTGGACAAATTTTTAGATGCATGGATGATAAAGTACGTACTGTTTGGTTGCTTTAGATGCATGTCGTTACAGTTGTATGGAGTTAATTGATATGCATTTTTGTTTATTTGTTATGTAGTATTTCCAAATTCCAATCTAGTCGATCTGTTCTGCTGAGAGCCTGCGATGGATGATTGATGATTTGTCCCTACATTATAATGGTTAATAAATAATTTATTGATTCAAATAATAAGTAGTTGTCAGATAATTAAATCTACTTATTTTGTCACATATCATGAATTCATGATTCATGTATTTTGAAAATTTTTTTTTAAAAAAGGAGAAATTAATTCTGACAGCGTCTACTTAGCTGCACTTCATTAATATTTTGGACATTTACTAGTTAGGCATCACAGTTATAAATTTAGATCATATGAATGTGTGGTTCAGATTCTCCTTCCGAAAATACAAGAGAACATTAATAGGGCCTGAGTTGGCGATAGTTGGAGCCCATTGAAAAGCTAGGTAAGTGGCCCACGACACTTGGCTGCACAGAACACGTGGCCCACTTCCCACTACATATGGAGCCTCCGAAACTAATAATTGGAAGTTGGAAGATTGGGATGCTTTGGTCCATGAAACGTGCGTGTAGAGACTCTAGATTCTTCAATTATTATTTATCGAATGAAAGCTGTAAATCCTGGTTATTTGGAAGATAAAAGCAAATAGACCACTGCCAGACAGCCAAATTGAACAAGCAGATAGGGAACATATGTGATGGGCTTTTGAACCCTTCTGAACATGTTTCCATTATCTTTGCTACCTATTTGGACACCCATTTGACATGTGAATTGAATATATACTATACCAGCTGGAAGGCCATATGGCTTCAAAGCCGAGATGATAGGCATAAGCTTAAGTTTGGAGACTTGTTGCATTCTCAGTTGTTACTGCTTGTTAGATTGCAGGAAATAAACTATCTGCTGTACTTGGTTTTGTTTTATTATTATAATTAAGGTGAAGACTTGTATATAAATTGTTGGAGTCTTGGACATGTTGTTTTTTTCTGTATGAGGTGATATGCATGAGATGTATCTTTATCAACTCTCACTCATTTGAAGTCACTATACATCTCATAATTTTTTTTATTTTTTATTTTTATTACAAGAAGGAGCTGAAGAGGATTTGAACCGGGATGTGTAGAGGAAGTTTTTATCTTCAGCTAACCCAAATTCGCCATCTCAAAAAATTTAATCACATAATAAACTATAAACGTATTATTCTTTTGAATTTATATGTTCCTTGTTACACATGGGATAAAGAAAAATACCTCTTATTGATCATTTTAAGAAATAAGTTATTGATTGCATTTTTTTATTTCAATATATTTTAATATTACAAAATTTTTTGTTCGGATCATTTTGTTAAATTTCATTAATTTTTATAGCATAATTAAATCTTTACTTTCCTGGTATTTTATCATCTTCCTAATTAAAACTAATAATGTTCCAATAATTATTTTATTAAATGGCATGCCACTTGGTTTTAGTTGCACTTGTCATTTTCACATTTACTTATTCCATTTACAATTCTACAAATCATATATAGAACAATTTGGTATAATTAATCAATTGAAAATTACTTATTATATATTTGGATTTTCTTATAATGGGGCCCAAGGCCCAAAATGATAAAGGCAAAACTAGCCCATAGAGCCTGATTATTCGTTATATAATTCGTTCAAATTACATATCAGTAGCGGGAAAGTCTAATATGCTATGGCAGTTTTGGCGATGAATAAAAGTTCATTTGGCAAAGGGGAGACCGAAAATTAAAATTAAAAACTGAAAAGTGGCATTCACAAACAATTTGATAGGGATGGGAAATTTCGGAGAGAAAATGGGGTTGCTTAAATTGTCGAAATTCAAGCTCCAGCTTCGAACTCTCATCACCGAAGTCCGAGAACTCAGAGTAAGATTTCTCATCGCCGTCACCACCACTACCTCTCTCTCTCTCTGATCGGTCTCTGTGAATAAATTTTCAGGAAAAGGAACGCTCTGCCACCGAACAACTTCATCTTCTCATTCAGGTTTCCTTTGAAAATCAATTTAAGCTTTTGCTTTATAATAGCAGTTTATTTCTGTGTAATCAATGAAGTGTTTGTTTGGACACAGAAACAAAAACAAACCGAGGAAGAATATGGCAGGAAGTTACAGGAAATGCAGGCCGAATTAGGTTCCTCCAATGAGCTGCGCCAAAAACTCGAAAGAGAGGTTCGTGAAATTACTGTAAACTCTTTGCGGCGACATGTTTGTCGAAAGGCTTGTTAGAGATCACAGTGATTAGTGAATGTAATTTTAGTTGAGCTGTTTTTTCTTTTATCCAACTATTTTTATCAATTCTCGTTGTTTTAGGTCAGTTACCTTCAGAATGACAATTCTTTGCTTGAGAACAAGCAAAAAGAGTTGAAGGGAACTATACATAGCCTACTTCAGTCGAGAGAAACTTTCGTCAATGCTTATGAGGTTTGTATGTGTGCCTAATTTTTCTCAATCCCATTTTTAATCATACATATTCACTGTTGTCATATTCATGTACAGGAATCCACTTGTGAAATGAAACGCTCAATTGAATGCAGAGATAGAAAGCTTGCTGTCCTATCTGAGAAGATAAAATCTCATCTTTTGCTATTTGATTCAATAGAAAAGGAGGCAATTTCCGTAAAGGAAGTTGTGGAGAATGTGCACCGCCTCGTGAGTGAAAAAGAGGAAATAGGCAAGCAGCTTTTTGAACTCTTACTGTCTGCTTATATTGACTTCAACATAAATCATTCATAAGTTCATTGAAGTTTATCAGATTCCTTTTTAACTTACTGCCTTATTCACAGTGGCCGGCGTAAAGAGCAAAATGGATACTGTTTCCACATTTGAGAAAGTATTTATTGGTAATTTCAAGGTCTTATTCACCTGTACTAATTCGTTTTCTTTGGACACTAATGTTATGTCTGACTTGTCGTTATCTAAGTCTATCTTGTTGATTATTTAGGTAGTGATGCTTGTTGGTCTTTCCAAGGACATTAACTTAACTTGGGTTTGTCCAAATAGTTTGGTCATGTAACATCCTTGTATTTCATATGTCGGATGTTGTCACTTAAATTATTTTGTTGTTGAAACAAAAGTTTTGGATGTAATACTTAATACCACTACAATCTGAAACCATTAATTATTTACTGGAGCATGAACTATTTTATGCAGAAAAGATCTGTGACCTGGAAAACGAACTTAAAAATTGTGAAGATGTGACTCGGAGAAAGGATAAAGCCATCTCAGAACTAGAAGCACAGCTGGAGGCGGCAAAAATTAGTAATAACAGCCAGAAACAAGTAGAAGAGATATCCATACCAGCATTTTAGATTCATTTGTTTGATTGATTTCTAAAATATAACCTACTCTTTTAGCTGAAAATATTTCTAACCAAAGTCTTGTCTTAACCACCCTTACCTTCAGAAAATCATATCAGCAAAGGATGTGGTCATACAGAATTTGATGTCAGAAAAACAGGTTTAGGTTTCAGATTATCTTTCAGTTTAACTTTAATTACTGACTTTGGATATTGAATTCTATACTTTACTTGAAATGCTCCATATTCAGGCATTGCATTTTGAAGTTGGGAGTTTGGGGATCATCCTAAGGAAGATTCAAAACACAGTTAGAAGTATGAATGAAGAGGTAGAGAAAGTTTGATATTTTAATTTAGACTATTAAGTCTCTGCTTCGGAATTTTCCATCCAGCACCATAAGCAAATCATTCAACTGTAGACACATACTGTCTTGATGTGGTACCTATGTATGGACTTGAGACATCTACATTTTTCTTGCAAGTGATGGAAGGAGTATTCTACAATTTGATGGTTCCACATCTGGTCTAGAGTTTAGGTTTAACCTGCCATGTTATATATGAAGTTGGTTTGCATAGGATAATTTTCTTTAAGCAATTCTCTTGAATACCATATTTGTAATAGGTCAATCAAGTCAATCTAGTCAGTCAATCAATGTTATATGTGATATTTGGTGTGACTTCTTAAGTTTTATGGTTTTGCCTCTTGTAATGCTTCTAGAACCTTCCCTCTATATCTTCCTGATGGATCTCCTATTGAAGATGCTCATTGCTTCCTTGTGGGAAATGTCTTTATATATATATGCCAGGATAAAAGCGTATTTTCCTCAATACTGGAACACCAAGAAGGATGCAATATGATTTTGACAAAGGAAGATAATAGGTAGAATTAGTACTGTTATCATCTGTGCATAAGTTGTATAGCACTTTCCAGATTTGAACTAACCTGTTTTACTGACCTGTCAATGCTACAAGTCTGCAGCATGAAAATGGCACCTGGCATGTACAAACCTCATATGTATTGGAATGTAATATTAGCCTTCCTGTTAAATCTCCCAACAGGCATGCATGCATCATAGTTGTCATGCGTTTTTCAGAAACAGGAATTTTTATAGACTGATTGCAGAGATATTTTCTTTATAGTTATTGGAACTGTTTATATTTTACGTCTATACATTGTTATTGACCTTTCAGGATTGAAGATGCAGTGAGAAACAACACAGAAAAATCTCAAGAAAAGGCTTCACCTGTATCTCAAAAGTCCAAGTCAACTGGCAACAACTTACAAGAGGAGAATAACTTCAACTCCTGTGTGTCAGAGGCAAGTGAATTTTACAGATTGCAAATTGAGAAACTCATTAATTGGTTACTCTATATTGTTAAGTGTTCTTTGTCCTTACAACAATGCACCATTGGCAGTTTAACTGTTCTTCCCCACTGTCAGCCTCCTCAAAACCTCATTTGGGAACTACTTTTGTAAGTATTTCCGTAAATGATACAAAGGTATGAGGTATAATCACCTTTGTGCCACACTAGCCAGCTTTAACGAAGTTAGGCTGAAATCTGTTTTCTCAATAATGATACACGTGACGACTTAGTAATTTAGCTTTAATTGTTTTGATGCAGTAGCGACCAGCTCAAACTAGTTGGCTTGAATATTTAGCTAACCTAATGTACATTTTTCAATGTCCAGGATAACTGCACAACATCGATACACATAGATTCAGAGTGCTCAACAACCCAATCCGAGGACTCACACATTCCAAATTAGGTTCGTGTATAGTACCTTTTAGATTTCTTGAAGAAATTAAATCTTAAATTTTACAATCATAAGTAGGAGGGTGCAAAGGGACTACTACGAGTTGGCACCAGATAATTAAAGCCTGCAAAATGCATTACAATTGGTTGAACGCCTACCAACCACCAACACATTTTCTTCAGCAAATAGGTAAACTTTCTAACTGCCTGCCTTCTCGTCTTTAAAAAATGATGCCAATTTCATATTATGATTTGTGGATGTAAAATAGGTTGGGCTATGCTGACTTTTAGCCCACCCTGTTTAACTTTTGGGCAGACATTCCAATGCCAAGCCTGTGTTTTAAGTTTCTCTAGCGGCAAAAGCTTCAAATTTATACCCATGCAGTTTCTATGAGCTTAGGCTGACCTGAGCCGTGCTAAGCTAAACTTTTCTATACAATTCTGAATTCTATCCTTATTCCTTGCCCATGAATTTAATTTTGAACCTCCAGTAGTTTAGTTTTCCTTGGACAATAGACATAAATTAAGGATGTTGCAAAAAGTCAACCAGGTGAGTAAGTTCATTAGGAAACCTGACAACAAAGTAAAAATTTTACAGGAGAAGCAAAGCATCCATTCAGAAACTTTTCTTTAATTATGAGAAGGTCCTCCACCTAAATCACATGACTGATTTTTTGTTTTTTCGCTTTAAGAATAGAAGAAACACCATAAATGTGGTCAAGTGCCGGATACGTGTCAATTTATCATAAAAATTTAATAGATCTCATCTCAAAGGTCAATCGAAAACAGTAAAACACTATTTAGGAGAACTTGTCTTAAAAGTTAGGGGTATTAGTGATTTTTTCCTCTTTATTGGGTAAACGGGGTGCATGATTGGAAAAAAACTTTCCACCGGTGTATATATCATAGGTGTTTGTTTTGTATTACTTGATTTGATATGTGATAAGACAAACATAATAAATATATATATACTCGTGGGCCAATAAAAAACACTATTTAAAAAGACATTTCTTATAATTAGTGATTTCTTTCCTCCTTAGGGGGTGTCTGATCGGAGGGAACTTTCCACCCGTATACATACAGAAGTGATAAATACAATAAAATTTTACTTCCTGAACTGGCACGTGAGGATTTTGGGATTGGTGAGTTGGGCGTAAAGAAAGTTAAACCGAGATCCATGATAAGTTGGCGTGCAACGTTACCTGGACGGCACGTGAGTCAACTACTTCCCATAATGGCATTTAATGGTCCCTTGACTCGAGAAAACGCCATTACTAGAAATTAACAGTCAACTTAGATGCATTTGGCGATACGATGCCGTTGTGTTCATTGATCCACGAATTATAGTTTCTTATCTTTTTGGGCGTATTAGACGAAAGAGCTCTAAGAAGGTGGAACCCAGCAATACCAATTTAATTACTTGGGAGTTGAAACCACCGTAGTATTATAGTGAGGGATGAGCATGAAACATATGTGTCAAAATCATACCTAATTTAATCGAATTGTGTATCTGAATTTAATTTTAGATTTTTTTATTCTTCCGTTTGACTTTGATGCTTCATGCTTTCACTTAATACAATCCTGAAAAAGTTAATCCAAGGAATAAACAAGCTGAAAAGAAACAAAAAAAATTCCAGGCTTTTTCCAGCTTCATGTCGATGGGGTAGACCCACCTAACAAATATTTGGAGTATCAGCCACTCCGATAAATTTATTTCTAAACAAACATGTACATTTTTTTTTTGTGGATCTGAACAAACATGGACTTTGATTCCCAGTTATTAGCTCATTTAAAGCTTCTCATTTTTTATTTTTTCTTGCATTAAACTGCTTTTTGCAAAAGAAATCATGGTAGATTATTGGTTTGTTAAAGGTAGAACAGGCATTAAACAAAAATATGAGGAATCCTGAATTAAAAATGGCACAAGCTGCTAAGCCATAGTCCATAGACCATGGATGAAGTTTTTAAAGATTCTCGTGGAAGGATTTCTCTTTCTAAATGCTGTGAAGTCTGGAAAGAAAGCTGTAGGGTTCTAGTATTGGTTGTTGGGCTTGTGCACCTGTATTTATAATTACTACCTGCGACAAGATTGAACCGGACAGAAAAAAAATAAAAATAAAAACAAAACATGTAGTATCTGTATTCATAACTCATAACTAGTACAGTTGGTAATGACCAAATTTGACCGCCAATGCCTAACTGACACGTGTTGAACTTGTCTCATTGACATGACGTGGCTTGACATAGTTAGCATTTAGCGTTGGACGGTCTTATCATATATCATTATACACTTTATACCGACACGGTGAGACCACCTACTCATAAAAAATGAGTAATTACTAATTATTAATACACA
Source organism: Purshia tridentata (assembly GCA_003254885.1). Taxonomy (NCBI): domain Eukaryota; kingdom Viridiplantae; phylum Streptophyta; class Magnoliopsida; order Rosales; family Rosaceae; genus Purshia; species Purshia tridentata. Next base: position 81,414 of record QANT01000396.1, read on the forward strand.
ACATGAAGTGAGTATTTAATATATTTAGAATATAAAGTAACGTTATATCAATGTATTGAGAATGTAACATTTATCACTTGAGTCTTTCGCTACATCAGAATACGTAATGTTTTGAATTATTCTATTCTTCAAAATACTTATTGGACAATGTATGTTTATTATTAAAATTGTTTATTTTTAAGGTTATTTATTAAAAATTATATCTGTAATAAATCAATCTAAATCTTATTCCATAGTATTATGACGTGATAAGACTATCTCACTCAAATTTTTATCCTCAGCTAATACACGATTTGTTTGAGTTGAATATCCAAATAAAGCTATCTTAGAAAAAAAAAAATGGAGCCTTGTTAATTGAAGTTCGTACAATGCATTCCCGAGTGAAGGTCCCATTTCAATATCTTAAGGTAATAGATAATAGATAATTTGGTGGATGCTAGCTGTTGCTATCTGTGCCGGAGCAGGCATGAACGTTTCCTGGTTTTGGTGTTGACGTTTCTATACGTTAAATTGCAAATTTGATTCTTCTTTCTTGTTTGTTAAAATGGATCTCTCAGCTCGGGTTTGGATTCACAGCTGCAACATAAGAGGGGGGGAGGGGTGGTCCCTGCCAAGTCACGTACACCCCATACGAGCCTATTTGTTATATCAAACATTTATAGTTGCATTATGGAGAAACTGGTCTGAAATAGAAAGGGGAAAATGAAAACTAAAAGGGGAAAGAATATCTAGGAGACTATAAAAAGTTAATTTTTTGGGTAGGCTGCCTTTATCAACCGATTTCTTGGATTACATTTAAATAGAAATTAAATTTTATTTGTAGGGGGAGGGAGAGATTGAATTTAAAAACCTCTTTCAAGAAGAGAAATAATCATTAGTTAGTCTCAGTTAATGAAATTTATATATGTTACTTTGGAAAGGAAGAAAAAGGAGGATATGGATTATTAGAATAGAGAAAGATGTGTATAATAGAAGTCATAGTAATAATTTAGATAATCATAATATGAGTAAAACACTAATTAAGTTAGGTATGAATAGTAATATTTAACATTTGTTCTTAATATATACTTTTTGGATGTCGTTTTCAATACAATTTATAATCGAACCTTTTAAGTAATTGAATTTATAATTTGAGGAGGTGACATGCAAGTTGGGACAATGAATTTAAAATAAGGGCTTAAGTTTTATTGTCACTCTCGTGGTGTATTGAATAATATACTTTCTTCACCGCATGGATTACTCCTCCGCATACCATTAGCAAATATAAAACACTAAAAAGCATAAATTATTATAAGAATGATTTTATTTTTAAAATATTAAATTTATTATATGAAAACCAAATCATCTTTGTTAGGTGAGGAGTGAGTGGACAAAATGTCGAGATCTTTAAAACGAGTTTCTCCTCCTATCCACCATCACCAGAAAGTTGTTATTCTTTTTGTTTCTATCTCTTTATTTATTTCCCTCTTCCTTAATCATTAAGACAATCAATTTTATTAATCATTTCAACCAAAGAGGCAGTAACTCTAGCCAAAAAAAAACCCAGAGGACCTTATTGCAATTGTCGAAACTACACCACATCCATCATCTATGAGACTATGACAATTCTTGGACTCTGTCTAGTAGACTGTGCACACACAGTGTGTAATTGTATAAATGGCAAAATATCGTACACCATTAAAATGTGGGACAACTACGTAAGCTAAACGCCAACATCAAACATCTTACACAAAGTCACAAACACAGTGAAACCCAGACTCCCACACGTCTGCCTAAGAGAAAACCTTGTTGTGCCACGTGGCAAGTCGTTTCCGTTACGTGGGTCCCTCCTTCACACCCTTCACCACCGGCCGCTATAATAATAAGATGCCTTTGGCCCTTTGGCTTTGGCTGCCTCACCAACAACGACTGCCGTCACTCACTGCCTCTCCCTCTTCCTTGTATGTGACTACAAATCATAAAGCTCTCCCTTTCGCTTTGCTTTCACAAAACACAAACAAAACTCTACCCCTCTCTCTCTCTCTCTCTCTCTCTCTCTCTCTCTCTCTCTGTGTGTGATTATGTTGAGAATGGTTGATCTCTGACCGAGTGAGAGAGAGGGTATGGGCGCGTGCGTGTCCACACCCGACGGGTGCGTTGGGGGGCGGCTGAGTTCGTCCAAGAAGAAGACGCGGAAGAGGAGGAGGGAAGGGACCAAGAGATGGGAATCCTCCCGGGCTCGGTTGCCGGAGGTGCCTGAGGGATCACCGGACAGGTTTCATAGGTCTCCCCCACCTGATCGCTCCTCCTTCAACAACCCAACTTTCCAAGGTCCCCCTTTTTTTTTTCCTCTCTTTCTCTAGAGTCGTCTGTTTGGTGGAATTTTTAAAGTTGATGAAATGTTGCGGAGTTCTGAATTTGTTTGCTCTTTTGTAATTTAGTTCTGGGATTGAATTGTTTGATGGATTTTTTGGTGGTTTTTTTATTTACTGGAATTTTAGCTTTCTTGATAATTAAAAGAATGGAAATGATTAAGATGAGAACCTCACCGCTAGGATTGAATCATTGAACAGTTAACCAAAGCTCAACTTTTTAATTTTCTTTGAGCTCCAATTGATCAATTTAAGCTTTGTCTTGGTTCTGGATAGGTTTAGTCTCTAATGGATCCGTTCAGTTCTTTCTAATGACTAAAAAGGTTGGAACACACTAAACTTTCGGGGCTGTTGAAAGCTGTGGACATCAGCGTGATACTTCTTCTTCTTTCTTTTGTTTAAATTTTTTTTCCTCAAGAATGTTTATCTGCAGCTTATAGAATTGTCTATACTCTGAAATGCATGACTCTTTGTAATGTATTTCTTCAGTTACCCTGATGTTATTTATTGTTAGCTCTAACAATAGGGTTCTTCTCCTGATGATGAGCTCAAAATATTTATCGAAAATCTTTTTTGGTTTATTAAATGCAGTTTACTTTGATGCCTGTTTTGTTACCAAACTTGTGTTGTCTTTGTCTTTTATTACTAATAACTTGTCGGAACACAATTTCTCTGACAAACTAGTTTTACATGTTACTGTAATTTTTCTTATGGCCAGAAAGTATTGAAGATGCATGGTTTGATCCGGTTGCAGTATTGGAATCCGACTGTGATGAAGATTATCAAAGCGTTCAGGATGGTAAAATTTTGCAGATGACTACTTTTAGTCGCATATGTACTTTTTTTTTTTCTTTCTGATTAGACATTTTTACATTTGAATTATTAAAACTCTTAATATTTGCAGAGATGTTATCTCTAAATGGCTTTGAACGTGTATCCGTATCAAGTAATTCGTCTGTGAAAGATGCCAATTGTGGAGACTATAATATTAATGACCTGCATGCCTCTTCCACTGATCAGATGCAAAAACTAGGGGATTCATCAAAAGAAAATTCTGCAAACAACTCTGTCACTGTGATTGTCCAAACAAGCAATATTCAAATCATGAGTTCTAATGACGTTGATTCCCATACTAAATGTGATGGTCATTTAACAACTGAAGCAACTCAACCTGTATTCCTCGATGAAATCTCCTCCTCTGTGGATGAAAATTCTGCCAAGGAGGAAGGAATATTGGATAATTGTGGGATACTACCAAGCAACTGTCTGCCCTGTCTTGCTTCAACTGTTCCCTCAGCTGAAAAGAGAAGGTCACTAAGTCCTAGTCCACCAAGTGCAAGGAAAAAGGCTGCCTTAAAACTTCCCTTCAAATGGAAAGAAGGACATGCTAATGCAAGTTTGTGTAAGAACAAGAACCAACTTTAGATGTTAATTATATTTTATATGCAAATGATAAACATGTACAGGATCCATATCTTTGTCATCATTATTATCTGCAGTATGCATTTTTATTACTCTTTAGCCTCAGTCTTGCTCTTTTATCTTTTTTTTTTTTCTCTGCATATTAGCTCATTAGTCTAGTCTAAACGTATCTCATTGTAATGCCCTAACTTATTCTTTTCATGTATGATTCCAGTTTCTTCAAAGATGGTTCTGCAAAGACCAATAGCAGGTTCCCAAGTTCCTTTTTGCCCTATAGAAAAGAAAATGCTCGATTCTTGGTCACAGATTGAGCCAAGTACTTTCAAAATTCGGGGAGTGAATTATTTTAGGTAAGACTCTGAAGTTTATGCACTCACATATGCACATTCATATAGGACTATGGGCATAAATTCAGATTTTACACAAGCATTCTGAAACATTTTTTAAGTTCAAATTATTTAACCAAAAAATGTATCAATTGTAAAATAGTGACCATAAATGGCATCCATTAACATATAAACATTTAAATTTATTTTTTTAAGAATATAAATATATTAAAAATTTGAGATTCACCTATCTGGATCTCTGGTTGCCAGAGCTGTTTTTCCACTAGGCCATTCACTTGTAAATTGATCTTCTTTAATGCAGGGACAAGAGAAAGGAATTTGCTTCCAACTATGCTGCATATTATCCGTTTGGTCTTGACGTATTTTTGTCTCAGCGTAAAATAAATCATATAGCTCGCTTTGTGGAACTCCCTGTTGTTAGTTCTTCTGGAAATCTGCCCACTATTCTTGTTGTAAATGTACAGGTAATTGATCTCTCTCTCTCTCTCTCTCCCTCTCTCCCCCTTTGTTATGCTGGACACGTTTGTCATTAATGTTGTACCTCCTTTGAATCCAAGACTTATGTGGGTTGGGTAATTCTTACCAAAAAAAAAAAAAAGCGGGTTGGGTACTTGGTCTACATATCATCTGGTTAGTTGATGAGATGTTCAAATGGCTTTGCTTTCTAGAAATGTGTAACTTATTCAGATATTCTGATACTGTCTTTTTCTTGGATTATACCAGATACCATTGTATCCTGCTGCAATTTTCCAGGGTGAGACTGATGGAGAAGGAATGAATTTTGTTTTGTACTTTAAGCTTTCTGACACATACTCTAAGGAACTTCCACCACATTTCCAAGAAAGTATCAGAGTAAGACGAAGCCTTTTGAAGTTTGCATTGCAAGTATTATGATTTCATACGGAACTATTTCATAAATATTATTTCATCAATGACAATTCTGGGGCAGTCATCCCAGAATAATGCACAATATTTTTATTAATTCATGTACATGCTTTTCCAAAGCAGAGGTTAATTGATGATGAAGTTGAAAAGGTCAAAGGTTTTCCTGTGGATACGATTGTACCCTTTCGAGAAAGGTTGAAAATATTGGGACGTGTTGTTAATGTGGAAGATCTTCACTTGAGTGCTGCAGAGCGTAAGCTTATGCAGGCTTACAATGAAAAACCTGTTCTTTCACGTCCTCAACATGAATTTTACATGGTGAGATAATAGATGGAGTAAGAGAAAGTCCAACATGTTAGATTTATAAGGCTTCTTATATTTTCCTGTTCCTGCTAACCATGTTGGAATTTATCAGGGAGAAAACTACCTTGAGATTGATTTGGATATGCACAGATTTAGTTATATCTCTAGGAAAGGGTTTGAAGCGTTCCTAGATAGACTAAAGATCTGCGTCTTGGATGTTGGCCTCACAATTCAGGTGATTTTGTCCTCCTTTAACAAGTTAAATTGGGTTCTGTAATTCACTATTCTGTTTTTCATGCTGGCTTGTAAAGCTGTTTATGTACAACTCATATTTGCATTTTTTAAAACAGGGGAGCAAACCCGAAGAGTTGCCGGAGCAGATCTTATGCTGCATACGATTAAATGGAATTGACTACATGAACTACCACCAACTGGGGTTGAACCAGGATCTCATTTGACCCTGTAAGTGATGGAACAATGTAAATCTTAAAATTAATCATTTAATAAAGAAAAAGTTCAAGATAAAATTGTGTCATGTTGTGTGTAGCTATAGAATCTCTCATAATCTCCAATGAATGGAGGCGGCGAGCGTGTCATCCCAAGTTGGCTAAGTTTTCAGGAGGTAAACAATTATCATAGCCATATCTTCCAATTCTCCTAACAAATGCTTAAGAAATAGTTGGCTTGGTATTAAATTAAAAATCTGATCAGTAAGCTCTAACCACTTAGCACGCACTTGTTTAAGCCTTGCCCACGTAAAAAGTAGCTTCAACTATATATACCGACTTTGCATGAGCTGGGCCTTAAGACACCAATCACATCTTCTACAAGTAAAGGCCCAATGCCCTGGGCCCATTTGTCTTCCTCGATGAGCAAGGAATCCTAACTAAAACTTGACGAATTTAAATCCCAACTGAACTAGAAAACCAGCTTAACTTATATATACAAACCCTACTGCGTAGACTCATTACTGTAAACCCTAGTTAATTTCAATTCCAAGTTTCCAACAAGTGTTGCTCAAGCCCCAATAATTAATTTTGTTCTTCTTGGATCTTGTTCAAGAAGTACATGTCCATGGATGCTAATCACGGCAGAGAAGTCGTGGATGACTACACTAACTGCCACACATGGCTGATAGGAGTAATTCAACCCAAAAACAGCGAGTTGGTATGCCCCAAGTTGTTGTTGGATATCAAGGCCAATATTGTAGCTCTGCCCCACAAGGATTATTTGGAGGACTACGAGATTATGTTTGAAGATGAAAACTATTGCGTGAATTGTTACGAGGACCACCTTGAACTTGACCTGCCCATCATGGATATGGGCAATGCCACGTCATCATGGGCTGCCATATTCGACAAGCTTTCTAGCTTTGATGTTCCGCCCCAGGCTCATCAATCCATAGCGGATTCAATATTGGGCGATACCTTTGCCATAGCAAGAGACCCTAGACATATTGTTGGCGGCCACAAGGTTCTGCATATGGAGGCCATGATTCATGTTTTTATTGTCGACTCCATCGTTGATTAAGAAGTTGGGGAAGGGCGAGAATCGAAGTCTCACAGACGTGTTCGGTTTGTATGAAGGAGCAGGAGCTTGTGGTTGCTGATTTAATGAATCAAATTGATGTACGAATTAGTTTGATATTGAGTAGTAAACTGGCACGTTCTTCAAATTAATTTGTTATTTTGGTATATATATATGGATACATGAATTTGAACTCTTTAAATTGACCTGGATGCATGTCTGAAAAAGGTAAATATTTATATTCCCAACAAAGGTTTTATAAATCAAAGGTTAGGATTAAACGGCTTGAGTTTTGGAACATATCTATCAACCATCATATTCATATCATGTACGCTTACAGGGAGTGAGGGGCTTTCCACATAAGCCTTTGTTTCCTGAGTAAGAGCTCTCAGGAAAGTCACTCAGGGGTTTACCCACTGGAATTTCCCCCACCAGAAGATTATCTGATAAATCTAATTTCTTCAGCTTTCTCAACTTCAAAAACCCATTTGGAATTTTACCGGAAAAGTAGTTTTTCTGCAACTTAAGCGTCTCTAACATGCTCAAATTTGCCAATACCTCTGGCAAGTTGAAACCCAACTTGTTGGAACTCAAATCCAAGCTTTGCAGTGACTTCAATCTCTCTATGCCTGTTGGCAATCTACCTTGCAAAATGTTGTTTGATAAGTTGAGAAACTGAATGCCACATTGTGCTCCTACGCCAACTTGGTCGATTCCACTTGAGAAGCTGTTATCAGAAAGATCAAGATATGTTAGTGATCCATCTGGGAACATCTGTCCTATCTCGAAAACTCGACTTATTGAGCCCTCTAGCTTGTTTTTATGGAGATCAAGCACACCCAAGTTAGCCAAGTTTGTAATCGAGTCGGGGATCTTTGAAACAAGTGAATTCCTGGATAGGTTTAACAAGTAGAGCTGAGTAAGGCTTCCAAGCCATGCTGGAATAGTCCCAGTAACATTGTTGGCTGATAAGTCTAGTTCTTGTATTGGACTTGGAGTTGTACGCAACAACTCTGGAATTTTGCCTTGAATCCCACATCCTGCCATGTAGATCTGAGAAAGAGAAGGTAGTTCTGCCAGCCATGTTGGGATGGAGGAGAGGCTTAAACGGTTGAATGACAGATCGAGTGTTTGAATGTTTTGGAGGGAAGACATCTCGGAAGGCAGTGGTCCATGAATCAAATTATGAGAGATGTTCAAGAATATAAGCTGAGAGAGTTGACCAATTGATTTTGGTAGTTGGCCAGAAAATTGGTTGCCATTAAGGTATAGCTCTCTCAAAGCTGATAATTTGCCCAAACTAGAAGGAACGTCTCCCTCAAGCTTGTTATTTGCTAGGGAAACTCTTTGGAGGGAGATCAGATCACCAAATGTTGGTGGTATCTTCCCAGTAAGATGATTAGTATGCAGTCTTAAAAGCCTAAGAGAAGACATTTGAGCAGAGCCTGATGGAAATGGAATTGGTCCCTCAAGATAATTAGTGTCCAAGCACAGAACTGAAATGGCAAGTAGATTAGCTAGTGAAGGTGGAATAACCCCAACCAAGAGATTGCTTGAAAGATCAAGCTCTTCCAAGACCTGCAACTGACCAATTCTCTGTGGTATGTGACCAGTTAAAGAATTGTCATGAAGATCCAAATGTACCAAACTTGTCAAATTTGTGAATGAATTGGGTATGCTACCCAAAAACCGATTTGAATATAGAAGTAGCCTATTTAGATTTCTAAGGCTCCCCAAGCTTGATGGGAGTGACCCAGAAAATTTATTCTCATGCAGTACAAGTTCTTCAAGGTTTGACAGCTTACCAATGCTTTCTGGTATTGGTCCACTAAGTTTGTTGCCAAAGAGAAGGAGCTTTCTGAGTCTTGGGAGGTGAAAACCAATGAATGTTGGAATTGTTCCAGCAAGACCAGTGAGCCCACCAAGATCTAGGACTTCCAGAGAGGCTAGGAGGGTTATTGAAGCAGATAACAAGCCTTCCATTTGGGCTTGGAAGGGAGAATCTTGTGTTGAAATGAATCCTGATAGATTGATCTCTGTCACCCTGCCAGTCCTATAATCACAAGAAATGCCTTCCCACTTGCAACAACTGCCACCAACCCACTCTGCTAACCTGCCAGAAGTGTCAACGTGAATTCCAGATTTGAAACTGGTCAGACCTTTCAGGTCACTGGGATTGCATGCTTCATTGGTACTTCTTTTTCCCTCTACAAATGTTAAGAAAGTGATGATGAGCACAACCCATAACAACAAGTCACACGCCATTTTGTTTGTATAGATGGATCAGACTCTTGCTCTATTTATCTGCAAGACTGCACCGATATTGCTCTGTTTTTGGACTGAACTCTGGTTTTAATTGGAACTTGCAGAAGGTTTGTTGAGCTTGTATGATTTATTTAATCTTGGGAACCCCTTTTCTTCAGACCATGGAAGCAAAGAAACATGATTAACTATAGTTGGTCAAGGATCTCGATCCTGCTTTCTCTTTTTTGTCTTTTTTTTTCTTTACAGTTTGTACTGCTGAAAAGCATATTTGTGTCTGCACATGATGGTATTCACCAAAACGAAGTCCGCAAATGATGGACGGTCTTGTGTGTGTGTTTGTTTTTTTGGACGGTCTTGCTGTTTTTAAAGAAGTCAAAAAGAAAACATAGATTTGTGCATCGTATTCTTCTGAGAAATTCGCAGAAGTCTCTTTTTTCTATTAAACTAAGAGTGGCCTTCCTGCCACACTCATATTCTACTCTACCCCACCCATCCACTCTTTTTTCCCACCACCAAATTTTGAAAAAAAAATATAAAAATATAATCATTATAGAAAAAAATAAGTAAATAACTGACCTTCAAATTCTTCAATCCATAGTTCCATACACACAGTTGTAAAAATTTACAAGCAAAAGATGCAATTAAAAAAAAATGAAAGGATGGTTTTAATTGAGGATAAACTGGAAGATAAAGTATTTTCTTCTTCCTTTTTTTTATAAATACATTTTCTTTCATTATTATTACAAAATGGAGCAGCATCTCAATAGATTTATTTTACAGAGTTAACAGCATGTTACTCTCTATAGTGGTGAGAAAAATTGGTCTCACTTCCATGAGACTGGACCGATGGTGATGCAGTGGGGCTGGTAGCATCTTCTACGTTGGAGAAGTTGGCTTTCCCAGTCAACATCTTTATTGCTATTTGAGCCACTTCAGCAAACCAGTCATCCTCTGGCAATACACTGCCAAAAGAGAAAGACTGTTAAAGTAAAAAGAGCAATGTTCATATTCATAAATAAGCCTGTAAATTAAGGATGTAGCTTTACAATCCTCAATCCCACAAGAAGATCTGCGTATTTTTCAAGTTATTTACAATGGTGCCAACTGATCATTTTTCTCTTTTTGGAGTGAGCCTGACCCATATATATATATATATGTGTATATGTATTGTGTATACTGGTTATACCTGTAAGGGTCTACTCCAGTAGCAGTAACTGCATCAATAGCTCGAGCAATAATGTCTTTTATAACTTGATGAAGATTCCGAGACAGGTATCGGCCTTGTGATGCAAAAAGCAGCACGAACTGCATATCCAAATAGAACTGCAAGCATAGAAATCAAATGTATGTTAATATGAATCACATAGAACAAAAAATTAATTTAACACATCATGAGTAAGGACTTTGTTTAGTTCTTACTCATGAATATGCATACATACCTGTTGAAGGCCAAGAGAACCTAATGGCCCTTCTTCTATTCCTGCCCAGAAGTTCTGATCATCAGAAAGCCACAGGATCACAGTCTCCGTCAGTCTCATTAGTAGAATAGTTGCAAACCTCTCCCTTCCTACAAACATTTCTGTTGTAATGTTTGCCATCCTTGTCAATTTTTCGAACATTTCCTGAAAAATAGGAGATGGGAAAAACTCAGGGTCTGGATTTCCATCCATACTTGTGTACATGTGCGCATTGAGACGCGTATCACCATCTTCTGTGAAGATGAGATCAAGGGCATGTAGTCTGCAAAAGCTGTCTCTCAACTGTTCAACTGAGCGCTGAAGCCGCCTTTTCAATTCCCTGCTTGGATCCAGAACACGGCTTTGCCTGTCACCTCTTTTAGGGGTAGGGGCGTCCACTCTGTTACTCTGCTGACCCGCTTGCAAGGGCAAAAGCTTCATAGCAGCGCGGGGGAGTAGCTCATCTGCTAACAATGATGCATTTGCTAGCAAAGCTAATTGTTGGGCTTCTGTCTCTGCCAGCCTAACAATTTTATTTGCAGACCCTTCCAAGTTCTCCTCACTCTCCACTGAACCAGGTAGTGCATTCATCAGCAAAGTGACATAGGAGTTGAACACTTGTAGAACCCCTTCTAATGTAGGTCCATCCAACTGCAGGATCTCGAGAGGCCCCACATCCTCAAGAAGTTCCTAAATCCAAATACATTGGCAAGTGGGAACATTAATTAGTGATGGAAGTTAAAAATCTCAGAACAATTAGTACTAAAGTGAAGGCAAGATCAATCACCTGAACCATTGAATTGAACCTGTGAGCACTGCTCGAAAGCTTTGGCTGGGATGCACTCACAGTACTAAGAGACATGGTAGAACCCAAAGTTCGCGAGCCTGCTGGTGGATAAAGAAGCAACCAATCATCTGCAGCAGCCAATGCAGCACTGCTTTGTTCAATTCTTGTTAAGTTTCTGCTCTGTGCCTTTTCAAGAAAGGGCCTAAAGTTTCTCAGTAGAACAGGTGAGAGGCACAATCCGCGAGATTCTAACAAAGAACAGTGACCCAAGCATATGTGAAAACACTCAGCAGCAACTCTTAGACTCCCGGCGGCGGCTGCTGAAGCCAGAACATGCCTTTTTAGGAGAAGAGCAAGCTCCTCGGTCCTTTTGACTGCCCAAGTCACAAGCTCGGATGTGTAAGCAGGCTCCTCATTGAAAACTGCCAAGGAATCAGTTGCTGCTTGTGCAATGCTTGAAAAGACTAGTTGTGAAAGACCAGCAATGTATGCTCCTCCATATGAAGTGCAAGATGCGGTAAGACTTTGCATATTGGACTGCAACTTTTGGTGGTGAGAATTAAGTAGCAATGTATGGGCACGGGGACCATCCCCGAGCTTTTTGAGAGCTAAAACAGCTGAGCGAAGCTCAACAATGCGAGTGGAAGGTTGGGACATAATCTGTGCAAGCTGATCTATTAATTTTTGTCTGTGTTCAGTGATAGTAGTCTGCAATGACAAGTATACATCTGGGCTCAATTTTTGCCTATGATTAGCTTGTTCCGCTTTTTTTTCTCCTTCATCCAATGCAGCCAAAGCTTCTTCCACTCTTCTTTCAGCCAAGAGAACTTCAAGGGAGTCCAAAAATTCTGCGAACCAATTTTCTGTCTCAGAAAGCTCCCTATATTCATCAAATATGTCCTTATTGGTTAAATTTTCATTGCCAGTAGACAATGAATCAACTAGAAATCCTTCAGATAAACCATGAACTAAAGCTGCCTGAGTAGATAAAAGATTTCTCATGGAAAGGAGCTGTCCCTCGAGTTCAATAATCTCCTTAGATGTGCTGCAAAATTAATGAACCAATATAAACAGTTTCATGTTGTAATATATGCTCCAAAACAAATCACAGTCAATCTGAATTAAATTACAGGCATATTTTACTCTCTTTTGATTGTTGAATTTCTTGTAAATCATATATAAACAAGGAACCTCCAATTATTAAAGATACAGTTAGATGACAATTCATTCTATTATAGTTCAAAATTCCTATACCAATTTTCTTATGTTCACCTCAAAAAGAATTTTCTTAAAAGATCTTTATAATTTCAGTGAACAAAGGTTGGCATTGGAGAGTTATAATTTCTACAAGAATTTGCAAGTACTGTGCATGCATCTAATAGATATAATTTCCACTTTGAAAATAATATTACATTCTAAGAAGATTGATTAATGGGGCTCACCGAATAAAGGCCGAATAATTAGCATACACACTTTTACGCATTTCCTCTGCAGATGCCTTCTTGAGCTCTACAAGGTAAGTGCACAGGTACTTTATCTCCTGTCAGCATGCAATTGGTTAAACTGTAAAACCCTGTACGTGTTCTGCAGGCAATTCATCTTACATAGCAGTAAAATTCTTCACCATGCATGTAATTTTTGTTCGCTTAATGTATAGATATTGTAGAAATTAATAGTTATTCATGAGGGCAATTCACAATGATTATAATTTGGGTTTAAAACACAGACCCCATAGCAACAGAGTAGCATACACATGATGATCATGAACCTATTACTCCAAGGCTAGCACAGAGACATAGAGAGAGAGAGAGAGAGAGAGAGAGAGAGAGAGAGAGACCTTCTCACTCATGTTTGTGCATTTGGAGGTGAGGTAGTCATCTGGGTTGAACTGAGAGGATTTAAAGACCTTAATCCTATCGCTGAGTGGTAGACTTTGTTCAAGTTCCCACGTGTCTCCTATGCTTGACGAAATCGATCCTTTTGAAAGATGTGATATCGTCGTCGAGTCCATTCTTAATTATTCTTCACCGTTTCTGTATTCTCAACAATAAGTAATTAATTTCTCACAGTGGATGTGTTTATCAATTCGGATGCCAACCTGCATACAAAAAATTAAAGAAAGCCAGAGAAAACCATCCAAATAAACAATCTCATTTCTTCCTGATCACAGAGAGAGAGAGAGAGAGAAAGCTTCAGGTGGAAGACATAGGGTGGTAAACAAACATGCCTTGCAGGCTCGTTGCAGCCATTACAAACACGTAGGACTCGCTTGGTTTGTTGTGGATATCTATCCTAACCATCAATTGGCCCATAAATCAATCTACCATAGCCGTTGGATATTCATCACTTATTTATTTATTATTTTGAATTTACGTTTCACTTGTCTCTTGGAAAATAATACTGTATCTGTATGTATATTTTTTTTATAAGATTACGATAAGGTAATTTTTCAAATTACTTGTCATATCCAGATATATAACAGTTATATTAGGATGTGTTATGATGCATAAAAATGTTAATAAAAAACATTGTACATATATATATAGTAAACAATTTATAATTAATGAAGTACCAAAAGGGCAATTAATAATTAATTTTGGTTTGTTATGGGACTAAGAAATTGTTATGGTCATTTGTGATTGTGGGTGATACAACATTGATTGACAACATTCAATTGATATCATGTTAATTATGTGGCAATTGATTTAGTATATGTCACGCAATGTCAATTATTGTGCCAAACTATATTTTTACTTTTTACGTAATGTTTTAACATAAGTTCTTCTAATAAATTCATTTTTCAACCTATATATTTTGGCAAATGCAATTAATAATTTAAGAATAATAAGTTGCAATTGTAAATTTGTAACTAAGTTTCCTTAAAAAAGAAAAGAAAAAGGAAACCTCCATTAATGGTGACCAATATTCCAAAAAAAGGATAGGAAAATACAAATAAATATTTTTCTTCTTGAATCTGATTCTTGACACACATTCTCTTTTATTTTTCCCCTTTATTTATTTCTATATATTGATTAAATCAAAAAGTAAATATACGAGATTACCATTCTATACTATTATAAAGGTAGGCAGCTAACATCCCATGACTTTGTTGGGTTGGCGCAAAGGCTTCTCAACAACAGTCCCATCGTTCCCAGCAAGAGCCCGGTACTTGTCCTTCCTGGTAAACCCGGTGTATTCATACGAAAGACTCGCCGCTATAACCCTCTGTATGTAATTGGCCACGTCATGGCTCGACTTCCCAGACGCGCACGTGAGCTCCGGAGACAACTTGTTGAGGAACGTGACCTCGTACGCCGGCCTCGGGTTCATGAAGAAGTAAAACGGGTCCATCCCCTTCCACCCGCGAGCGGTGGTCCCATGAAACATGCTCATCCGGTTCACCATCGCCACCGGGACGAGCTGGTCGGTCAGCTCCGCGAAAAGTGCGGAGAAGCGGAGAAGGAACGGTTCCCGACAAGTGGTCCCCTCTGGGCAGATTGCCAGGTCACCCTCTTCTAGAAGCTTCTTGATCATGGCGGCGTCCCTGGCGCGGTCGCGCCTGAGGCGGACGGTCTTGATTGGGGAGATGAACTCGGAGAGGCGCGAGACGGAGTACGTGACCGCGGGGATGGGGCGGCCGAGGGCGGTGGAGAGGAAGATGGGGTCGAGGAGGGTTCGGTGGGAGCAGATGAAAAGGACGCCTGAGTGCCCCGTGGATTTTTTGGGAGGGGGCGGTGGGGTGCCCTTAACAGTGACACGGACGCCAAGGGCCCAGAAGGCGTAGTAGACCACCGGCATGGGGAGGAGGGACCCGGCGGCGATACGGAGGCAGGCGAGGATAAAGCCGATGGGGATCCATAGAAGGGTGAGCAGCGCCGTAAGAGGGGTTGGCTTTTGGACTAGGCGCCCGTCGTGGAAGATTATGGGTTTTGGGAGCTTCTCCTTGGTTACTGCTTCTACTTCTGGATTTGCTGCCACCATGTAACCCTCCTGCGACATTTCATGCATGTTTAATTAACTTTTAATTAATATGGTTATGATTAGGTATAGAGTTAAGGAAAGATTTATATATAAAGTGGTTAAAGACGTGTACGTAGTTTGAATGAGACTTGAATTTGGGTAGTTGTAATAGAAATTAAGAAGAAAAGTGGGAACCTTGCAGAGTGCCATGAAAGGAATGTCAGTGTGCCTATCACCGAGCCCAATATCTGGCTGAGATTCACCAAAAGCCTTCTTAAGAGCATCGGCTTTGTTGTTACCCACAAGCACACCAGGCGGGGTAACAAACCCAGTGGCCTTACCCTTAAAAGTTTGTATCTCAGTCCCCAAAACCGTATCAAACCCAATAAAATCCTTCAAAAACGCCTCCACCATAATCCTCGGATTCGCAGTAAGAATGCACCGCTTTTCACACGCAGACAGCACGCGCCAAGACTCCGGGTGCAGATCACTCGAGTAAAATTTAGGCAGCACAGCTCGCGCCACTGACTCAATCTCGGACACCTTCACCCCAGCAAATGTGGCAAAGATGAGAACTTGGATTCCGGCAGATTCAGAGACCAAGTAGTAGAGGAGTCCGGCTAATGGGGACAGGAAAAGCAACAAGAGAAGCCTCATAATCCCACCTACCTCGAAAGCTACGAGAGCGAAGTAGGGGAAGGAGTTGCGGCCTCTCAGTAAGGTTCCATCCATGTCAGCAACCACCGTGTGATTTTCGCGGTTCATTGAGGAGCACTTGTCCACGGTTGGGAAGATGGTGGCCATAGCAGCTAGTTTAATTTCATACACGTACAAGTTGTACGTGCGTGTTGGGTATATATACAGAGGGAGAAATATTTATCAAGTGTATAAGTTTCTGTATTTAATGAATTATTTATCCATTAAAATGAAAAAGTTGGGTTTGACATTAATTGACAGAGATCCAGCTTAGTTATATGTGGCATATCCAAGAGTAGGAGACCCTTGTTTTTGGAGTAGAAGCAATATAGGGGTGCGCGCAATTTGTTGCTGTCTTTATTTGTTTCCATCGCCACCTGTTGTCTTGTCGATCTTCCATGTCGCATGGCCAAGATGATATCGTAGCTACTACTACTATTATTATCATCTTGAATTGCTTAATTAATCAATTTTATTTTACTCAACATGCATGTCATGACTTAAATCCAAATATAAAAGGTTAGTTCTCGTAATATTAAGTCTTGATGAATTCGTGACATGATCATATATATGATACTACAAATTTGTGCCATATAGCGTTAATCAACCAACCAATAAATAAGAGAAGTTTGTAGATATGTTGCAATATATATAGAAATAAAAAGCCCAACAGAATATGATTTTTGTTTTTGGTGCTAAATTATGCGTCTAAGACTTGTTAGACAAGATAAAACTGGGGTTTGTGTCGATGAAAAAAACAAAACAAAAAAGAACATTACGTTTGGGTTAAATAGCCCGGCCAGCAACAAGTGGTTGGTGATCGATATACAATATTAAGTTTACGTGAGACTAAAGTCTATACATGCAGCACCAATTTTCTGTCTTTCTCTATATCCTTAATTAGTTATTTCTTCTGTATTGAAATTGTAAAAACTCATGTCTCTGCTTCATCTTCATTACATTCATGTATTTAGCTATGATTCCATTCATTTAAAAGCTATGAATTCCACTCATTTATGTTGCTATGAATTCTATGAATTAAGTAATATGCAGTCTTCAAGTGCGCCCAAACTAAACTCAAGTTTTTATATATGTCAAATTTCTAATATTTTCTTTTTTATATTTTGGTAAGTGATATATGAGTTAATTTATCTGATGGCATGAGGATTTGATGAATCTGATGCATTTTATTAACATGAACAACTAAGTGCTCATAACATAACTCAGGATAGAAAAATGTCCAACCTACTTAATTAAGATCGCTGACAGAGAATGAGGTTTGTTTGTATTTGTTATTAGGGAAATGATTTTGGGCCTCAAAAGATTGTGTCTCAATCCTATATGGCAAAATTAATTGTACACATCACAATATCAAATTAAAATCATTTTTATTAAAAGACCATCTTATCCTCTAAAATGTAATAACCCTAATTCATCTTACCAATTTTAATTATTCAATTTCTTCTCCAAGACCCTTCCAATCTTATATTCCTAATTCATCTTTCATCTTCTCTTTCAATTCCTTAAATTTAACTTCTTTTTTATAATAAAAGTAAAATTTTATATCTACTAGGTTGATATTTTATATTCTTTTATATCCTTTTTCAATCATATGAAGGGTTGAAATCGAAGAAGAAGGTGAGGAAGAGGTGGGAGAGAAATGGGGGTTTTGGGATGTGCTGTTAGAGATTGGTTTTGGGTATACCAGTTTTGAGTATTAATTTCAACCTTTGCCTTTTTAGTGCTTAAAATTCAGCAATAATGAGACAAAGGCAAGAGGCCCAGGATAGTTTTGATTACATTGAGGACAAACTTAGAGTCTGTTTAATTTTTCTATTTTTCTCTCTGATTGTTTGGCAAGTGGGTTAACGTTTTATGTGTTTGTGTTTAGAATTCTCTTAGTTATAAGGTAAATTAGTTCTTTCTTTTGTTGTGGGATAAGTGATGAGAAAAGAATAATTAAAGAGGGAGATTTTAAAGCCTAATGAGTGGAAGATAAATAAAATCATGGATTATGGCATGAACAGAACTTTGTCTATGTTGCAGGATGTGTAGCGCTGGGCTATGGCGTACGTAATGATATGATTACTGTTTGAGTGAATGATTATTAGTGAATAACAGATGAACCTTGCAGATAAGATTGATTATTTTGAACACCTATGCAATGCCAAGTTTTGCCTTGCTCCCCGTGGGAAATCATCATGGACTCTTCGATTTTATGAGGCTTTCTTTGTGCTCTCTCTCTCATAAACTCATTCTAAAGAACCAACTACTGGAACCAAATGGATTTACCTTTGTTAAGTTTCAAAACATGGCTATGCTAATTTTTGTTAGTATAATTTTTATGTTTGGCTTTGGGTTAATTGAGTACCATATTCCCTTCCCTTCTACAATTTGTTTTTCTCATGTTTACTTTCTAACTTTGTGGCTTCAAAGCAAGACAAATTAAACAAACTATAAAAGTAAAAATCGCTAGAATTGAAGATGATTACAATGAGATTTTCCCTTCTTTTATATGTATACTCAAAAATTTTTATGATGAAGAGATATATGGTGGACTAATTGTTTAGGCCGGGTTCTACTTCTTAAACTTTCCTTTTTTTTCATCAAACATGCTATTTAGTATTTTAGTTTAGGAATAAAAATATGGTGGACTAATTGTTTAGGCCGGGTTCTACTTAAACTTTTTTTTTTTTCATCGAACATGCTATTTAGTATTTTATTTTAGGAATAAAATCTTTTTTATTAGATTTTTTAAGAAGGTTAAGTAAGGCTTTTTATAGGCTTATGTGGCATTAAAATTTAATAATTTAATTGACATGAATATTACATGTCATCGAGGCACAATTGAGGCACAAATTTCTGAGGCCCTTTAGCACTCTCCTTGTTATTATCCCTAATATGGCTCTTATTTTGTGTTTATATGTTTCTATAGCCTTTCCTTCTAAATTTATAATAGCATTAAGACGGACTAATTATAAGAGGAAAAACCTATATTCATTCCAATCCCTCCAACAATGGTAGGATTAAATAGTCATCTTCTTTCCCCATCTTCTTCCATATATAAGTTATATGATATTATTCATGTTTTTTTTTAATATACATGAATTTAGCTATTTATTCTACAATAATGTTTGGGATCCCGAATTCATATTCCAAATTTAGATCTCAAATACAAATATTAATGTTTTACTTATAATATAATTAATAATACTTAAAGTGCACCATGTATGAATCAGTAAATCTAAATTTGGGATATAAATTTGAGACTCCTAATATTGTTATTTATCATATCTAATGATAACAATACCTCACTGTTCTAATATTTAAAACATATATAATTATATATTGATAGATTCCTTTGGTTATCAGATGCAGGGTGTACAATTGTATAATGTTCTTACAAACATTATTCAAAATCCACCAAGAGGAAAATTTTGCATTCCAAAATGACAAGGTCCATAGCCTTCGGCAAAAGTGACAGGATGAAAGTATAAGATTCGAGTCTAAAAAGGAGATGTGATGTGAGATATATGAGATGAAAATGGGTTGGTTTGGTTGAAATGAAAATAACTTAAAAACAATAAAGAATACATTTATGATATTTTGATAGATAAAGATTTTTTTTAATTTTTGTCTCGGGGAGACAAGTGGCAGACAACTAAGTTGGAACAAGTGGCAATATTTAAATTTTAAAAATGCACTAAGGAATAATAAGATATGCCCAACGATTAAATACGCCACCACCAACCAAACTGACTCAAAAATAAGTCTTCAAGTGGCCACCACGGCCCACCCCATCGGTGGGAAGCCCAACAATTGAAGTAATGTTCCCAACGGTCACAGCCTTAAATTCCCGAATCTTAACTAGTCCGTGGTGTAAAGTAAAACCAACAATTAAACATTTTCAATTTTATTCCTAACCTTAAATAAGGCTAGACCCATTGCCATGACAACTTTTAAATTATTCTACCGCGGATAAAATTGTGCATGTTCTTTTACCCAAAGGTGATTAGTAATTTTAAGTTGAGAATGACACAAGTTCTCTTATTTTATAAATCATTTAACGAGACCATTTTTATACTCACTCAACAATCTAATTATCATGAGTCATTATTAAATTACTGTTTGTTAATTTATTTAATGACAATTAAATGACTAGATAGTTCCTAATTTATTAGTCTTATTTGCATTGGTGTTTCTCAAGTTTTTCTTAATAGTGTGTGAACCCTCGGGGTGGCGGAGGATTGGTAATAGCAACCATGGAGAAAGTGAGGAGTTTATTTAGAAGAGTTATATTAAATGTATCAATTATTATTTCAACTCTTTGAATATTAGTTAATGTAATGGTATTATAGCAATAATATTTATATCAGAGTTCACTCTAAATATTATCTATCACCAAAAAATTTAATTTTGAATTTCAATAAAATTTCAAGAATTCAAAACAATTAAAGCTTTTAATAAAATTTGGATAATAATATTTTAAAGCCTCAAAAAAATATTAAAAAAACTTAGTATAAATTTGGATAATAATATTTTAAAACCTCAAAAAAATATTAAAAAAACTTTCGAAATTTAATTCCATATCTACCATATATCAATTAATAATATATTAAAAATATTTGGTGTGTTCGTTAGTATTAAAGTTTAGAAATTTAAGATTAAATACCAAATTTCAATACTTTTTAAGAAAATCAGTTTTGCTCATAATTTTTAGGTTTGA